>VDFB02370365.1:0-22683 GCA_007258455.2 Sequoia sempervirens | reverse complement strand
ATTTGTGATACAAAGCTCACATTGGACAACCTGAAGACGCATCTTGACAGGTGCAAGAAGGTTCACTCATCTGCCATGAGATCGATCACGAGAATTCACACCATTGTGGATTACACCGTTGGTCCAGATGAGAAGTTCGTGCAAGAGACTAGGAGGAAATTTGAAGACTTCCGCGCCCAAGGCAAAGAAACATAAAGCAGCCTCCTATTCTCCGGTGTTAGACATTTCCAGTGCATCCCTTTATGCATCTTGTAAATATTTCTTGACATTTTGGAATGTCTTTTTGTAAATTGTAATTACACCAAGCTCGAAGATGTAATATTTTGAAAACAAATTACACTTTGAAGGTGAGATCTCCTAAAATCGCTCACCTAACTTAATGATTTCCTCAATCGGTTTCCTATTTTTTGCTCATCCCCCACTTTCTATATAATGTTGAGGAGTTTCTGTTGTAAGTTATCCTTTGGTATTTTACGTGAGGTGCTGCCCTTTTAGTAAAATTGTGAAACTGCGTTCATGCTTTGTGAATGAAATATGATCAATAAAGAAGAGGGATTACCAAGCCAAGACTTTGTGTTGGATTCGATACTTTTATGAATTGATCTTATTTGGTGGTGATTAGCTTGAGAAATCTGAAGGACTCTAAGTGATTTATGTAAACTTTGTGTTGCATCTATTATTTAGATTTGCATTTGTGTTTTTGTTTATCTTTCGGTTGAATGATCTACAAGACTTTGTGCTTGTAATCGTTCATGCTCTTGGATACTTTTGTTGAATGATCTACAAGACTTTGTGCTTGTAATCGTTCGTGCTCTTTGATAATTTGGTTGGATAATCTACAAGACTTTGTGCTTGTAATTGTTCATGTTGTTCGAGGAATTGCTGCGTCTAAGAAGACTTTGTGCTTCTAACGTGACAAACGATACATTTCCACAGATCCAACATTGAAAAAGCTACGGAACGACTTTGTGCCTTTGTGAGCTTTCCCTTTTACTTTATTTGTTTATTGCTAATTACTTCTGGTATCTCTACGCTTCGCTTTGACGAGATAGAGGTATTGGTATTACTGCTAGTTGATCGTTTCAAGTTGTTAAGAATTGTGAACTTCCAATAGTGAAGCATTGAAAACATCTTCTTTGAAAAAAGAGAGAAGGATGAATGTAACACACCCCCCCCACTTCGTAAGTTTTGTGTACATTTTGTAATTACTTGTTTGTTTTACTATCGCTTCTGTTAGCAGTAAGAAGGGTGCCTCCCCTTTCCGAGAGGAGAGATTCATATCTCACATAGCTGTGGCTAAAGTCCAAGTTGTGTAATCTATCGAAAAGCTGATTACATAATTTTCACCCAACAGAAATGTAGAAACATTTGGCTTGACATGGGTCCAAGCCTCCTCAGGAGTCATATGTCATAATGCCTTATGAGGCATTTGATTCTGAATATAATTGGCACAATTGATTGCCTCAGCCCAAAATGTAGAACCTGTTGATGCGTGTTTTGTGACACACCCCAACACTTTAGAATAAAGAAAAAGAAATGCCCAAAGGCAGCTTTATCCTCTCTTGAAAAATTACCTCTTATGCTAAGATTGCTAAAAAGATCATACGGTAATTCCAATGTTCCGGTTTGGGGGATGGACAAGCTCAATGGATGATGTGATATGCTGGTTTCACAAAGGGACCTTGAAATGAGGAACTTACTTAAAGTAGGGAGTTGGATTGATGTAACGTTGAACGCTCTTATGTTTTTTGGAATTTTCAGTTGAGGATAAAATAAATAAAAAAGGGGGATGAGGGTAAAGGAACTAGATTTATGCAGAACTAATCCTATGAACTTTCGGAGACAAATGCTGGATAATGGAATTTAAACCAATCTTTGCTTCGCCAAGCACGGCACTACAACTAGACAAAGACGGTGCAATCTTCAAGGGTTTACGAAAGATATCCTATTACACTATATCACCATCAATTCGACCAATGCATATAGATAATAGAACTCAAATTAAGCAATTTTAATGTTCAGACTAACCTTGCACATCAAATTGAAAATCATCCAATTGAAAAAGGTATGAACTAATTCCACTTTTCCAACACTATCAATCTTTCATTCATCTAAAATACTTGAAAACAAATTTACTCTATTTTGAAGAAATCAATGAAACCATGCGGGCTCATAGAAATAATAAATGCTCAACTCTGAATCCACTTATTATTTAAACAGCAATATTGCAACAATCTCATCAGTCTCTCCCTGAATAAATGAAATGAATGGGGTTTATATAGGCACCCCAATTACAAAGCAATGGCCAAGATTAAATTTGAAATCAACGACCAAGATCAAATTTGATAAACCCTAACCCTAAAAGCATAACAAACTCAAAGACACATGGCACAAGCAGAACACGCCATTTGGAGCATGGAAAATGGTGACACCTTGCACTTCATTCGAGCAAGTGGGAATCCAGAATGCAATTCCCTTTGGATCGCTCCCTAGCTGCAAATGCGAGAAATTTGGCTAACACAGAATCAAGTTCCTCCATTGAGATATTCGGCACAGAATCCAGTTGCATTCCAATCACGTCCAAGGTCTCCAGGCACTGAGTGAAAGTTCCTTCCCATCTAGCCTCCTGCTTCTGAAAGTTCTCCATGAAGGTCAAAAGGGAAGACATATCATCAAGCTGATTCTCTGTAATAACCTGCACTTCCTTGAAGTAAATGCTCATCACACTTTTCTTCAATCCTTCTAAATCTAAGCCATTCGTATCATGATGTTCTTGTCCTGTCAATCCTTCAAGAGAAGTGAGGATTTTGAACTGAATTTTCTCAATCGTGCTCCGTATAGCAGCACATTCTTCTTTTATTCCATCATATGTCTTCTTTTTGGCCAATAAGGAATAATACCACCTGCTGAAATCATACGAGGCTCCTTCTTCGACAACACCTTCCTGGATCAAAATTTGCAAGGAAACTTCTTTTAGAACCCTCAAACGAGGTATCACTTTGTCCTGTACATACTGGAAATCTTCCCAATGGTCCTCAACTTGACTAACTTCAGTTATCAGTAATGCAGATCTGTCATAAGTTTGGGCGCACTTCTCCGAGAATTGCTCCATTTGTTTTGAAATATTGGTCACCCAACTCCTGGTTGCTTGACTCGTAATCCTCATAGCCTCAAGAACATCAACAGACTCCGGAGTGAGAGATGACGGTGGAATAAAGGCTGCATTTTCCTGGCGTAAAGGGGCTGTTAGCTGCTGAATGAACTCTATCAGCCTTAGATTTTCCAATTCCAACCTTTCTTTCTTCTCTTCCGTTTTATCAAACTTTTCCCTGATGGCTTTGGAAGTGTCTGCCAACTCATGGAAATCCTGATCTATTGTCGTTGGCCCAATGTCCAACGTTGTAACTTCATAATCCATAGGAGCAATCCGATCTCTTAGCTGGTCAACCTTCGGAACAGCCACCTGCAAGATCCTGGATCCTGTATCATTCCTGGTAATCTGAGAATATTTCTTAGGCCTCTTTGGCATTTTAGCCTTGCCAATTCTTTCTAGGAAGTCCTGTATGCTCTCAACTAGTTGAACCTCATCCAGTGGTCTGGACTTCTTCTTCAAACTTTCGGTTAGCCAATCTGGGATTGTGGATAATTCCATCCCATCTTCTAACTGAACATCATCATTAATTCCTTTAAGAGCAGAAATTACCTCGTCTCCTAGTTCTTCATTGTCCTCAAGGATCTCAGTATCCCTTGCACCTTCAATCATCAAAGTATCATCTCCTAAACACTCCGTGGAGGCTTGATTTTGTAAAGAATCCACGTGTTCTTGAAACTGAATTTCTTGCTCATAGCTTGGCTCGATATCAACAATGGATACATCTTCGATTACTCCAACTGACAAAGTCCTTGAGGATGAGGGATTTTCAGTCACCTTTTGCTTCTTACTCTCCAATTCCTCATTAGCTGACTCCTTTTCCTCTAGTTGAAGGTTTCCACTTACTACCTTCCTCTTGCTAGGATATGCAGATTCATCAGGATTTTCGCCAATTGCTTCTTCCTGGCCATCCTTACTGTTCAATGTGGTGTAAGTAAGAGAAATTCCTTCCTTCCTCAACTTGCTGATCTGACCATCGACCCATTCCCTTGAGTAAGCAAAAATGTCCTTCATCAATGTGTTCAAATTAGCCATCTCAGGTTGTGTCCAGTTAGGCAATAAAATAGGCTTATTTTTTCTTGTTCAAACTGAGGGTGAATGTAGTCCCCGTTGTCTTTCACTTGGTCAGGTATAGGAAACAAGTCGCACCTTTTCACAAGTTCTACTGGAATTCTTGACCAAGCCTTCTTCCTGACTCCGTACTCGTCCATCAGGTTAGACCAGTAATCTTCGATCTGCATAACATGAAGGGACTTCTTCCCATGCACTCTCAGGTATGGATCATAATCGGACCTTGGATTATAGGTGCTGAACTTGTAAAATTGCAACTCTACCCCTGCTGTTTTGGCTGGTTGTAACGAAGGACAGACTTCTAGCATTTTTCCAATTGCAACCGGAAAATCTACTCCTTGTTTGTTCTTCTTCACCTGAATGGAGTCTACACATGCTAGTTGCCTTGCTACCTCGAGCATAACAATTTTGTCTGTTGGGTATCGAGGAAGTCTGTACGGAGCATCAGAGAATCCATGAATTCTTATATAAGTAAATGTCGGAAACTGGATAAACCAAGACCCGAACTTGTCAAGCATTGCCATAGCTTCTTTAGATAGCCTCCTCTGCACTGTTCCTTGAAGAACTCGCGTGATATACATGAGGAAGGCGTCATTTGTTATCTTGAAGTTGTCCCTGTAATGTAGTTGGAGCTGCGGGTAACAATCATATGATTTGAGTTGATCTTTCCGAAGTCCCACTTCGCCTTTACAAATCAGTCCTCTGTACTTAGTGAATCTTGCCAGAATATAAACCACATAAGAACTCATGTAGAAGGTTTTAGTTTTTTCAAGATTTCTCAACTGGAAATCGATATTATCACTTATCAACTTCGCCCAATTTACAGCCTCCATTCCCAATACGATCTCTTCCACATATGAAAACATCCACACCTCAAAGAAGGCTCCTTGAGACGTTCCCATAACTCTGTTCAGCATGTGAATCATATCACTGTATTCTATCTTAAAATCTATGCAAATTAGTCTCTTTGGCAACTTGGAGCAATGTCTTTTGGGTTCTTTAATCCAGTTGGAATTGATGATGTCCATACAGGATTCCTTGGCTTGATCGAACATGGCCTGTGATTCTTGCTGAGTCCTGATCAACATTTTTCGACGATGGGGAATACCAAAT
This sequence comes from Sequoia sempervirens, assembly GCA_007258455.2. Taxonomy (NCBI): domain Eukaryota; kingdom Viridiplantae; phylum Streptophyta; class Pinopsida; order Cupressales; family Cupressaceae; genus Sequoia; species Sequoia sempervirens. The sequence continues at coordinate 17,348 of VDFB02370365.1, read as the reverse complement.
ACCTCCCTGACTGAATCCTCTGTAAAGTACGCTATGGTGATTCCATTGGGAGTTTTAATTGATCTTGTTTGAGGATTGTACCTTCTGGCGCATTCAACCATTAACTCATTGCACTGAACTGCAGGCGGAAATCCTGCTGCTTGATGAAGTCCAGACTTAACAATATTTGAGGCGATAGGTGTAGGCATTTCGTTTTCTGTGCCAAACATCCTTCTCTTGTGCTGAATCGCATTAAATTGTTCAAAGTTTGTATCTGTCACTTTCTTCCACTTCGAGGATAACTGGGATTCTGGATAAAATTCCTTCAGGACTTCCTTGACTTGAGCTTTTCTGACTCCACCTCCCACGTTCTTTGGAGAAGACATTGTGCCTGTAAGAAACTCGAAGTTAGAGAATTTTTTAATAAATTTGAAAAAAGGCGATTTCTTGGCTGGAGAAATTTTGAAAAATTAATTAAAAATCCAGAACTTGATTAAAGGCTGCATGAAGAATAAATTCTTAAATGAAATCGATTTGCCTTTATTATTTTCAAAGAGCATTCGTGGAATTTTAAATAATCTTTTGGATTTTTTAAGGTTTATACTGAAGTTTTCTCAAATCTCTAATGAAAAAATCCAATTCCCCTTTCAAAATCGCCAAAGATAACCTGCAGTTGTTTGAAGAAAATCCGGAAAGGAGGAGAAAAATCCAATTCAATGTTCTGGAACTCAAGACAAATCCACTTGCAGCTGAAAAAGACGTCTTTTCTTGGGAGAGATTTGCCTGTGAAGAAAGTTTGACTTTTGCAAATAATGAAAATAATGAGCTCTCAAGTTATCTTTTATAATAAAAACCTTCCCAAATTAATTTAGGTCGACTTCTTCCTCTCATTGGTTGCATTTTGCTTTAAAAACGAAAAAGCAATCTTATCCTGATCTTTGACTTTTCAAACAAGGCGTCCCTTTTGGCTTGGTGAAATAAAACTTAAGTTTTCTCTTTTATTTTTGCCTTTAGCAAAATTCGACCTTCAACTGGACTTCTTGACTTTTCAACTGGAATTTTGACTTCACAAAGTGACTTTTCCTTAGAAAAATTTCGATTCCTCCTTGAGAAAATTCGACTTCCAACTGGATTTTTCACTTCCCAACTGGAATTTTTACTTTGACTCAATTTCCTAAAGTCCAGTTCAATAATTTTTCATGCCTTAGTCGATTTTACTTTGTCCAACTGGAATTTTTACTTTCCAACTGGATTTTCTTGAAGAATGCGAATTTCCTCAAATAGATTAATTTTACTTGGATTTTCCCTTTGATCAATGGATTTTCAAACTGGATTTTCTAAAGTTTCAACTGGATTCTCTAAAGTTCGTACCTCTTCCAGACTTAGGCGAATTTCACCATGATCCACTTGCTTTTTAGTTGATTTTTCAGTGATTTTCTCTCAAAGGCGTGATCTTATCCAGTTGATTTTTTGACTTTGCATGCGCTTTTTCCTCGCTTTTCTCATCTTGCATGCGCCTTTCTCTGCTTTGCATGCGCCTTTTCCTCTGCTTTTCTCATGATTTTTCGATCTTTGCTTGATTTTTGCTCGCTTTTTAGTTCCAAAAATAGAAACTTTTGACTCAAACGCTAATGACACCCTGCGCTTTCTAAAAATAGAAACTTACTAAAAATAGAAAAAAGCAAAAAAGCAACTTTCTAAAAATAGTAAATTCCAGATTGGTCCAGAAATGCCAAAAACGAAAAAAGCAAAAAAGCAAAAAAGCAGAATCCCTAAAAAATAGGAAGTGTCAGAATTGAGCGAAAGCACAGGCGATCCTCGTCTGCGAGGCCCTCTAAGCACTTCTATGACGTTTACGTTCAGTTTCAGGCTCAAACTCCCAACTTGGCTCGGATGATGACTCCAGACCTTGACATGAAATTCCCAGACATCAGAGACTATGAAATTGCTACCCAACGCTAAACCCTAAGAGCGAACCAGTGAGGGTCCCCATTTCCAATGGGGCGATGTGTGAAAAAGGTCACAACAGAACCCATAGACCATGATTGTATCATATAATTGGCCATCTCTCGTAAAGTCTTGTTCTTTCTCTCAGCAACACCATTCTGTTGAGGGGTGTAAGGTATTGTAAACTAATGCTGCAAACCATGCTTAGTGCAAAAGTCCCTAAAACCTTATTAAAAAACTCCCCCCCATTATCTGTGTGTACCCTCCTAATAAAAAGACCAGACTACTTCACAAATGTCTTAAAGATCCTGAATGAATCAAAGACATCAGACTTGTACTTAAGAAAGTACACTCATGTACATCTAGAGAAGTCATCAATAAATGTGAGCACATATTTGGCCCCTAAAAATGAAGAATTCAAAAAGGACATGAGGTCACTATGTACCAACTCCGAGGGTGTCTTACCACATGTGGCTCTACCAATAGGAAAATAATCTCGGTGATGTTTTCCAAGAACACAATCTCGACAAACACCAATAGTACAAGAAATCTATAGGAGCCCAATCACAAGTTCCTGTGTACTCATCTGTTGTAGATATCTATAATTAACATGGCCAAACGCTCATGCCAAATCCTACTCATTGTGTCTACATGTGCTATAAGAGATGAACCTAAACCATCTGTACTCTCAAAGCCATCAAATATCTATAAGTGGGATGCAGAATCAACACTACCAGTAGCCACAACCAAATCAAGATCATGTAGGTCTCGAATAACCACATCATGTGGTGAGAACTCAATTGTCTTACCAGTGCCAAAATGGAAAATCTGATAAATGGAAAGGAGGTTTGTCAAAATTTCAGTAACAACAAGTACATCCTGAAGACAACCGCCATCCAATGAAACATAACCTGAACCCATAACTTTAAGTTGTGTAAAGTCACCAACTGCATTCTGCGAAGTGCCACAATGGGAAAGTGCAGTGCCAGACTCTTGAGTGTGTGTCATATGGTGAGAAGCACCAGAATCTAGAATCCAAGTGGATCCTGGAGGTAATGCTCATGTAGAAAGAGCATGACCTTTCCCTGTGTTTGGGGAAGGTGACTGAGGTGAGGTGATATGATGTTGCATGGCCTCCTCTAAAGCCTCTAATCGCTTCCAACACCTGGAAATTGGATGACCTTCCTTGCCACATAAAATACAAGGATCACCTAATTTCTTCTTAGTCTTGGAGGAAGACTCACTAGACTTAGAAGATTTACCCTACTTAGGGTTGGATTGTGGTTTGGAATTAGACTTAGGTGGTGGCTTGGAGGAACTCTCACTGCCAGTTGAATCTGTCTTTGGCCTCTATTTCTACTTCTGCTTCCCCTGAGATGTCTAAGCTACCAATGCTTGGTTCTTTGATCCTAGAAGAGAATCCAACTATGTTATATTGGCCTACTCATGTGTCAATTGATTGCAGAATACCTCAATGGTAGGCATGGTAAATTGTGGACCCAAAGCATCCATGGTGGAATAGAATGTAGAAGAGAATATCTAAAATGAACCTCAAAGCTTAGATAGAATCAGGTATATACACTTGGTGTCTGTTTTGTTCTTACCACAACCCTGTAACAATGATCTGAGTGATTTGAATTTCATCAAGAAATCCTCAATAGATGGAAAAGAGTCAGGTACTAAGGTGGTCAATTCTGCCTCAATCTGAAGTGCCCTGAACTTATTAATGGTGCAAAAAAGATCATGAAACTTAGTCCACATAGCCTGAGGAGTTGTGCAAACCTCTAGGTGAAATAAAAGACAATCTATAACATGTAATGATAGCAAACCCATAGCCTCATCCATTTTGTTTTAGTGTTGTAGAATCTCAAATGGACGTGTCAACTAAGGCTGATTTTCATCCAAACAAGACCATAACCCCTTTGACATGAGAAGTCTAGACATATGTGCCTTCTAGGTAAGATAATTGTGTGGGGAAAGACGGTCAACTGATGAGTGGTATGCCATGATGTTTATGGTTTTGAAATGTGTTTAATGATAGAGGTTTCTATTTTCTGATGTGTATATACAGAAAGCAAGCAAAAAAACACCCCCCCACAACACAAAAAACCAAACCCCAAAACAAATTTGAAAGTTGGAAAGCGTGAAAAAGAAAATTTCACTTCATAAAATTATCTGTGTACCTAGTAAATTTTTTGATGAAATAAACTGTAGATCTGAAAAGAGCATTTGAACACCTTTTCGACGCCTATTTGTTTCGAAAATCAGAGTCTGTATGCAAAAGTTATGCCCCTAAGAGTACAAAAATAAGTTATGACTTTGACTGGAAATAAATGCAAAAAAACAACAAAATCAATAGAAATCACCTACACCACTGGATTGGGCCTGGAACCATCTTTCTGGTGATATTTTGTTTTTGAAAATTTGAGTTCCTATGCAAAAGTTATGGCCAAATAACCAAAACTGCTCCAAAAGGGTTTGGAGGTTAAGCCTGGAAGTTAGGCTAGCTACTAGCATTAACCGCTAGTGGTTAACTAACGGTGGCACCCTACAACACTATGATTTTTTAATTTTTTTCCTTGGATTGCATGTCCTACAAGGCCGTATGGCCCAAAAATAGAAAAAAATTACCTCCCGAAGTCACTGTGTCCGATTTCGACGATTTGACAGTCGATTTTGGAGTTTTTGGGCACTCTGAACGTGATGGTGAGGTCCGTTTGGGCTCAAAATGCTCCAAAATTGTAGGTATGCTTTGGATTTGGAAACCCTCATAAACTTCAAACCGTCACAGATTTGATGTCGTGAATCCAAATTTGACGAAACAAAGGTCAATCTTGATTGATTCGAGCATTTCAAACAGAATGGTGAGGTCCAATTTGACTCAATATGCACAAAAATATTGCTTTCCAAAAAGGATCCCTCAAAAAATGAACAGGAAGTGGCAGATCTGAAGCTTTGATACCATGTTAAAGTTGAGAAATACAACCTCACAGAACCCAGTGAACACCTGCAAGCAAATAACCTGTCACATAGAAGAGATAACAAAAAACAACAATGGTGCTCTTCTTCCCGTGAAGCAAAAATGCATAAACAAGAATTAAATAATTACAAAAAGATTAATCCCTTATGAAAGGAGATCAAAACCCTAAAGGTGAGTAATTAATAATTAATAATTAATTAATTATTAATGGGCCTAAGTTTAGCTTAAGTGAAAAATAAAGTAAAGGTGACTTAATTAATTAATCAACATGATTAAATTAATTAAGTAATTAACCTATTACTCTAACACTATGTTTCATAAGATGGTGGAACATACAAACACTTGGAAAGGCTTGACAATTTTGATCAAGAATGGGTAATTAGGAGACACTAAAAAAATATTAAAATATGATGGAATAGAGGATCCAAAAAATCATATATATACTATATGGGATAAAATGTGTGAGATAAATGAGACATTGAAATACAACTATTTTACTAGATCCTAACTCTTATCACAAGAGCATGGTATATACATCAAGAGTTAAGGGTAAAGACAAGATATTAGGACACAACCAAAGCTATTTTTTGCAAAACCTTCAATTTATTGAAGCCAAATCCAAAAATAAATAAGGTGTTAAAAATAATTGAAGTAATATCTTTACATGAAGAGAAGGTAAGAAGAGAGTTCAATAAAGAAATGATGCACGCGTTACCTCAAGAAGATGACAACTGATAGAAAATAATAGAGTAGATACCATATGCCATTTTAGGACCGCAAAAGATATTCCATTCAACCAAGAAAGTAGGTCATACAAGAGCAACAAAAACAACCTAAACAAAGGGGATTTCATATAACATTGTCAAATCCTTTGATGCTTATATCAAATCTAAAAAAAATAGAGTAACTAACTTGGATCACATCTTGCAAATGTGTACTATATATGTTTTGTCTAGATATATTGTCAACTAATGCACACAACTCTAATATCTCCATATCTGATTGCAATATATATTGTATTGTTCTCATGAATATCCTCCAAGGAAAAGGATATAAGAGGAACCATAATGTTGAATGACCTAAGGTGAGAGCATGGGTTAAAAGATATACCACAATGTATACTCCAATCTTAATTCAAAAAGTATAAGAATATGAAAATTGAGCACTATATAAATTTCAAATGATAACATGAGATTTGTAAAATATGAAATAAAATCCCTAAAGTGAATATAAGATTTTCCTAGGATCAATCAAGTTCACCATAAATATGAATGGAAAAGAAAAATCCCTAGGGTTAGTCTATAAGTTAATATAATATGAAATAATAGTGTGCATAACAATTGTGCACCAAGAATCACCCACTAAAAGAACAAAATTGTCACATTTCCCCTTACAAGCCAATACTAAAAGAGGATGTCATATAACACCTAGCTAGGGTGGTTAGGAAGCGTTAAGAATAGGATTATGGAAAGAAACATCAAACCCTAAGTTAAAGATCTATCAATGAATCACACGGAAAAGCACTTGGATGATTCAAATATGAAAATAAGATGTGTTGATGGGTGTTTTTGCACTTCTCAACACAGGCAACACACAAGTGCACTACCTCTCTTGAAAGACAACTTCCCACAAGAAAGTTGCAGAAAATTATCCCAAGGTCTCTTGGGTATTAGGTCATAACTTGCAAAAACAACTCAGTGGATTGATTTGATTTTCTGGTGATCACAAGGGGCATAGACAGTTGTTAAGTTGGAAGGAGATTGGACCCTCAAATGGAGTTCCTAAGATTTTAGAGATGATGTGCAATTGTTGCAAGTTCAAAACAACAATCTAAAACTCCACTTTCAACATCAAATTTGGCTTTACAATGATGTTGGAACTTTGCCTAAACTACTATTTCAAAGAAAGGTCAAAAGGGAATGGGGAGGAGGAAGTTCCTAGACTTGCAACTACCGATGAACAATGATAATGGAGGATGCTACAGTGGACAACCTTCCTATAACTGAGTTACCTTTAACCAAAACACACAGTATCATGAAACTAGTGTTATCTTCTAGGGCCTACAGATTTTTCAAATGTTCATTCACCATAAAGCATAAATGAAAAGATGAAACTTAAGTGCAACAAAGGATTTATGTTCAAACTAGCTTTACACAACTATTTATCATCAATAATCAATAAAAAGCATGAACATGGAAAGCATCAACACCACAATATTCTTCAAAATCACTGAGCATCAACAACTATACTATCAAAGCTACTTTAAAAGCATTAAGAACAAAAAACTAAAGTAACTTAAATCTATCAAACATGAGGAGAAGAATCATGCAACATGAGAGAAATTCAAGAATCCACCAAAAGCAATGAAGTTCTATTAAAAAATTTGTAGCGTGTCATTACAACAACTCAACTCTCTCTTTGAAAATGAGAAGAGACACCCTATTTAAAGTTTTCCAAATCTCAAATGAATGGCTAAGATTGATTTACATTGTATGGCTCAAATTCATTACAAGCTAGGGTTTCACCTACCCCCAAAATTTACTAATATAAAATACATTCTTTGTCTTTTTCCCTATTTTGTCCTGTAGTGTCTTGTTGTCACTGTAGCACTTTTGTCTTGTAGTGGTTTTCCCTTTTGGCTGCAACTACACTATGAAGAACTCATCATCAATGACAAGCTTTCCTTCATTTTTCTAGATAGTGGCATATTCCACAAATTTATCCATTAGCGCCTAAAGTTTATTCCACTCCATGATATCCAATTGGAGCACTTGGAAGGTCAGCTTCCTAGATCTTCTTGTGATCAACTCCCAATTCTTTGTATATTTAGGTGTGTTATTGATCACCTGCTCTGATTGGACGAAGGCTCGAGAAGAAAAATCCATGAAGTCCAACATTAATGAATCTGTGGCCCCTTTCTCAATTTTCTTGTGGAAATATGGCCTGATCTTCTTCAGATCCAACTCCACAGAGGGCATATCATAATCTATCATAAGTTTCAAGTACTCCTCACTATTTGTCCTGTGTTCCTTGACCCATTCAAGGTCAAGCTCTACTTCGTGGAGTACTCTTTCTAGTATGTCTCTTCGATGATCTAGGCCCATCTTCCACATCTCGACCAGTGAATGATCGTCCTTCACTAGGGCCAGCTCCTTTTCCCAGGTCTTCTCGAGCATTTTGAGGATAGCCTCGAGCTTAGGATATGTAATCCTATATAATTCAGGGAAGTTATTACAAATTCTCTCTGTGCCCTCAAGCTGCTTCTGCCCTTTCAGGAACTTGTTGGTTGTTTGAAAAGCATGGCCAATACCCATGTCACCATTGTATAGCACCTGTCTGAACCAATCTAAAGTAGCCTTGGTCTTATTCCTCATTTTCTCCATCTTGGAGAATTCATCTTGGGATAGTAATTGGGGTGTAGAGGATGTAGTTGGGGCTTCTTCTTCTAGGGACGTCCACTACTGAATGTAGGCGCTGAGGTTGCCACTTGTGCCTTCAACTCCTCCTTGGAGGATTGATCTTTGTTCATCTGCTCCACTATTGTGGCCACCAATCCTTGAAATTTATCGATCTTCTGCTCCCTTGTAGTAGTGCCCAGATTGATGGTAGAGATATTGTAGCTAACACCCTCTCCTTTATTCGTCACTGGGGTGGCTACTTGCACAATCCTCGATCCAGATGCATCAACTGTTATATGGGATTGGATCTTCGACTTCTTTTCTTTTGGTGCCTTTGTCTACACCTTAGAAAGTTTAGCTTTGAGCCGAGACTTAGGGTCTGCGAGGACTGAGGTCTTCTTCTATAACTGCTTCTCTAACTAATCGAGTAGTTGAGCTTCCCCTTTTGGCGACTCATGGTCATCTTCCTTTCTCTGCTCATATTAGGGTTGCTTTTCCTCAGGACTTAGAGCTTCATGTTATGTTTTCTCCTATTCCTCATCTGAGTCTTGAATCAATATAGCCTTTTCCTTGTCAGACTCGGTGGGAGCAATGTTCTCCGTAGTGGCACCTTTTTTCTGTGATGCCTCCTTCATTTCTTGCTTGAGCTCCATGTGAGGCTTTGGCCTAGGACTCTGCCTTACTTCAGGCTCTCTTTCAGTTTTATCTTCTTCTTCTCTCTCAAGAGGAACTTCCTCCTCTTGAACAAGGCCTTTTTCTTGCCCAATTAGTGGAGGCCTTGCGAGTACCTCCTCATTAACTTCAGTGTTTGCTTCCTTCTCGTCAGGAGGCTACTTCTCAGATTCAACTTCTTCTCCCATATCCTTGAGATGCTGGGAAATCTCCTCCTCGAGCTCTTGATCGGAAGTCTATATGATGTACCTTTCATTTAGAGCTTCAGTATCTTCCTCCGAAGATTGTGACTTCTCTTCATCTATTGCCACCTTATCTATGCTTAGGCCTGCTCCACCCTTGGGGTGTTCAAAGTAGTCATCCTTGAAAGAATCCTCAGGCTCTTCCATTATCCCTTTAGAAGTTTCCCTCTATCTCTTCTCCATTTATTCTGATATTTGCATGGTCGCCTCCATCCCTGGTGGCTCTATGGGTGGCAGAGGGACAGGTAGGCTAGCAATGATCTGAGCCATCAGAGCTTGGATAGTAGGATTTAGAATTACTCCTGAGAGCTCTGTAGGTACCCATTGCATATACTTAGAAAAGGCATTAGGAAAGGCAAGCGGATTCATAGTAGTTGTGGTCATTGAGGATACAACAATGGATAGAGTAGGCAGTGGTGGTGGCAATGAGGCCGACAAAAAAGGGGATGTCGTGGCTGAAGAGGAATCTAGCACCATAATGGGAGCTGTTGGAGAGGCGGAAGTGAGGTGAACAAAGATGTCCATAGTAGGCGAGGAGGAAACTTCCAATGCTTGAGAAGCAGGGGGTGGTGAAGTGGCAACAGTAGCGGTCATAGTTGGAGCAAAGGTAGCAGGTGGCGATTTCGGTTGCTCAGCCTCTTCTTCTCCTTCATGCTGAGGATCTTCCTCAATTGTAGGCATCTCACTGAATCCTCCTATTTTCTTTGCTTTCTTCGAGGTCTTACCTTCTAAGGCCTTCCTCGTATAAACCTTATGCTTAGGCTGGCATTCAGATACCTCATTTCTCTTTCTCAACCTTGTGGCTGGAGGAGATTTGGGGGCTTCCTCAGTTGGGGCAATAGTGGCCCTGCTATCTACCTCGCTCTTGAGCTCATCTTCAAGCTCTCCATAAGTTAATGTGGCTCCCTGCAACCTAAGTTGAGCAGTTTGGTCGTCAACCCATTGCCTTGTTCTGCTCTCAATTGGTTTAGTTACAATATCAAGGTTATTGACCTCTTCTTCACTCTAGTATATCAGGGGCAGTGGCAAGTTAGCAACTGCATCATACCTAGGATCCACAAGGGTGTCCTCTACAATCTGATCAGGTACTAGGAAAAAATTGATTGTCTTCACAAACTAGGCGGTCATCTGCATATAGTTGTAAGAAAAGCCTATGGATTCGGAAAAAATATTCTTAATGTCAAAACTCAAAGAAGAATGCAGATTTGTCTTTAAATTTTACAATTACAATTCATCAAGATACACATGAAAGGAAATAATAGAATAGAGAAATAAACTCAAACACAATTGACACCAGATTTACGTGGGAAAACCCTTACAGGAGAAAAACCCACCACACCAAAGAAAATCACTTGTATTACAGTAATCGAATTACCTACAATTTACAGACTCTCCTTTCAGATGACAATATTATAGCAGCAACATTTCCCTGATCAACCTCGTACAGAACAACATTGTTACAATGCTCTCAAAACAACATACAATGAAATTCACTAACAAATCATTTGATCATCCAACCATCGAATTCTCAAACTCCCTTCATGGTTACAGTACATTGCTATGTATAGCAACAAACATGAATCAAAACATTCTCTATGCAATAGAATCAGTTCAACGTCCTCCACAAAGCAACTGTTGAACTTCCCAGGCATTCAAATAGCCACCTTCCAAGTCAGCAACATCCTCCACTTAACGGATTACACCTCAACAATTCAACAAGTTCATGCTCTTCACCTTACAATGCGCTATTGCTGTGCAAACAATAGGCTCCCGCGGGGTGGCGGTAACCGCGCTACCTCCAGACAGGTCAAGGGCTCCCGAGGTATGGCAGTAACCGCACTACTGCTAGACTGTTGACAGACCTCCGCAGTATGGCTGTATACACCGCACTACCGCTACACATCTGGTGACCTCATGCGGTATGGCGGTAACTGTGCTATCGCGCCCCAGTGTAAAGACACCCGTGGTATACCGGTATCCACCACCCTACTGCTCGACAGATGAAAGGCTCCCGCAGTATGGCAGTAATCGCTCTACCGCTCCTCAACAAGAAGATACCCATGGTATAGAGGTACAGACATAAACCTAACACTTACAAATTCTTTGTTACTTGGTGACAGAACTAGGGTTATACCAATGAGTTTGAGACACATATTCTCAACAATCTCCCACTTGACGAAGAAATCACTGAACCCTTCTCAATACCTGAAGTCATTGGACATTCTGGACCACAAGGCCCATCAAATTTGTGCACCATCTGAACTTATCCATGTTCATTGGCTTTGTCAAAGCATCAGCAACATTCTTCAGAGTATTCACCTTTTCCAAACAAACCTTTCCTCCACCATATCTCGTACAAAATGGTATTGCACATTGTTGGCGTTTAAATTCGCACCTCTGGTATGTGTATTTGAAACGGACAACTATGCACAGATAAATTGCTCTTCAAATTAGGAGGGGAAGCTCCCTCTTGCTGATGGTGTTGAAAGAAAGTAAACTAAAACTAAGTTGCCTATCTTTTTGATCAACTTAGAGCACAAGGTTTATTAAACACAAATGCCACAACTGAGATTTTCTGATTTTGAGAACTTCAACTACGACTAACTTAAACTAGAGACGTTTCTAACTTCTCAAGTAATAGCAGAGCAAGAGAAACTAGAAATGAACAAGGCAAATTTTCTGACAAAATACTTCAATAACCCCTCTCTCAACAAACACCTACACACTTCACTATAAGTTGAAATCAAGATCATAAAAGTAGAACATAAATAACGGAAATCTAAGATTTTGGACCAAGGCAAAAGAGGCTCATGATTTTATTACTCAAATCTCTGGAACAAAACTCCCCTCTAACATGCTTGGAACAAGAAATTGCAGCTAAAGAGGCTTGCAATCTTGCTCTTACACACTAGAAACAACAATCACACTAACTCCTTGTTGGCTAAAGAGGCTCAACAATTTGCTTATCACAACACAATTGAACAATACTTGAGTAACAAATAGAAGGCACAATAGGCTCAGCGTTTTGTTCTCACTAGCACAGTTAAGAAAAACTAATGAGCAAAGGCTCTTATTTATAGACAAGCATAGGAGTAGGGAACCCTAAAATCTCCTTGCTTTCACAATCTAGGGCTTGCTCAACAAACAATATTTATTACTAAATCTAGAAAGAAGATAACATCTAAAACCCTAAGAAAGCAGAAAAAGCGGGAAATGCCAACTATTACATTTTATCTTCTTTCTCTTCTCAAAGAATGGATAAGAATTATTCCAAGAATAGAAAGAAAGCGGGAAAGAAAGCTTCTAGAAGAAAGCTGCTTTAAAGCTCGATCACATCCGCTAGGAAGTTGGAGATTGTGTCCCGATTCGGTGCATCTATGTCATCAATAGCAAAACACCGCTTTTCAAGAATGTCTTCAGCATCTGCAATAGATCTCAGGAAATCTTCGACCTCATTGGCCGCTTTCTCGAACCTTGCTGACATCATCGAAATGTGACTTGGCAGAGTCTTATGTTTTTCTTTCATTCACTTCAGTACAATCTTCTTGTTGTATTTTTCCTTATGTATTTCCCATATCCTTTCAAATCCACCCTTTGAGAGAGTAACGCTTTCAGGCCATGGGGGAATGGAAAAACACTTCTCGATCATATCAGGCTTTAGACTGCAAATCAATCTGCCATCTGCTGACTGGATCTCCCTAGTAGTCGGGTTGTAATGCTTAATGCAAGCGATTACGAACTCAAGGCTCTGAACTGATATAGGAATTGACGTTGCTACAAGGAGTCCAGAATGTCCTAGGTTCTTGATTGAGGTGTTGCCTGCTCTCTCTAAGGCGTATAGATCAAACACCGGCTTGATATGATGCAAGTCTGTCTCAACAGTTTTGATGTAATCATGATAGAGAGCTGATTCAGTCTTGAAAACATTGGGAGTGTACTCCATTTCGGAAAACTTGAAAAACGACTGTAAACTCGCCTTGATTCTGACAAGTTTTGAATGATTTCTATTTTTAGAATGCTGATTTTCTTGCTCCAATGGACAAATTTTTGAGAAAATTTTCTGAGATATGGGTTTTGCTGAGAATTTCGATGCAAGACAACCCAGATCATCCGTTTTTGAAAATTTTGAATTTTCCCTGAAAAAGCAGCAAACCCTAATTTCTTCAAATTTTCACCGAAAAAGCTGGCACCTGGGTTTTGTTCAGAACAAGATTAGAAATGGACCCAGTTGATTAGATTTGCAAAACCCTGATGGTTGATTGAAAAAGCAGCCAACCCTAGGTTTTGAAATTTTCTTGAAAAAAATTATGATATGGGTTTTCTTCAGAAGACTGATTTGAGAGGACCCAGATGGTTGAAAACTGAATGCACTGAGGATTTCACTGACATGCAAAATAAAAGCAACTACTGCAACTTGATGAAGTTCTTTGAAAAATTCTTCAAAAGATTGAAGTGAAAAAAACCCAGATGATTGAAAAATGGAATGCCTTGGCCTTCTTGAAAAACTTGATCTTCTAGATGAAAAAGCTTGAAAAAGCAAGGTTTTATGCTTGTTGATTTGAAAAATCTGATGCAAAACCAGCAACTATGGATTCTTGAATCACAAAAATTCTTCAAACTTGCTGCTCCAACTTTCTCCTCTGGATGCTACCTACAAAAATAATGAAAATTACATGAAAGAATGATGTTAAATAGACTTTAGGGCTTTGAATTAGGTTTTTCTTTCTTTGCTTTTATTTCAAAAACCCTAAATCTTCAGTTCAATGCATTTGGACGCCATCCTTCTTCACTTGTAAATTTGAAACTTTTGCAAACTTTGAAAAAAAATCTCTAAGGCATGAGAAGATGGGCGCCCTTCTTCACCAGGGGTGCCCACTTCACCCAGTGTTAGCCAAATTTTTAACATTTTCAACTTTTCTTCATTTTGACCTCCAACTTTGCCTCTGATTTCCTGTTTATAGATTGATCTGACAGGCGAGCTAAAGGTTTCATGGCACAGCCTGACTGATTCTAAGAAGAGTGTTCTGGAGAAGTCTCTGGCTAAAAACTTGATCTCAGCCTTCAAATTCATGGGAGCCTTTTCCTTCCAGGGGTGCCCATTTTGTCCAAAGTTAGCCATTTTTCTGATCTTCAATTTCTTCATTAACTCCTCTTCTACAGATGATCTTGTCGAATCTAGAGCTCCGGGCGTTGGATCGACTGGCGGTTATGCTCATCACGAAGCTGTCGAGATATGAGGAGGGGTCTTCTGAGATGAACTCTGCAAAATAATGAACTTTAGGCCCTCAAAAGTTTGGGTGCCCATCTTGGTTGGGGCCGCCCACTTTCACCAGACTTAGTTTATTTTTTATTTTCCTGTGTTTGCTTCTGAATCTTGGTTTTCAGCCTTCGTCAAACCCTATTTTCAGCTCCTCGCATCTGGTGATTGTGAACTCTGATTGACGTGTTGGATATCTTGTTGGAAAGCTAGATCTATTGTGAAGAGATCATGTTAGACACACTTCCCTGGATTCATCTGTTAAATACCTTGAAAACTTGGGCACCCTTCTTCACCTAGGGCGCCCAAAGTCACCAGACTTAGTCAAATTTCATTTGATTTTTCTCCAGAGTTTGAAACATTTATTCTGTACATTTGACTTTGATCTGAATTTGCTAGAGTTTGAACAGTCGGATGTACTGACGAAGACAGGAATCGCGAAGCTGGCAGGACACTGAAAAGATCAAGCACATTCTTGAACCCTAACTGCTGGATCAGTTATCTCAAAAAGCTGGGTGCCCTTCTTCACCAAGGGTGCCCACTTTATCCAGACTTAACCAATTTTTGATAAATTTCACTTCTTTCCACTCTGGCTTCAGTTTGAATACCTTGTGTTGGGCGTCGAATCCCGGGTGATTGGATGATCTGTTGACTGCACTGATGAATCCGTTGCGGAGCTGGTGGAGAACTGAGCAACTTTGATTGGAGGAGAAAAACCCTAAATCCATCATCTGGTGCCCTAAAAAGGTGGGCGCCCTTCTTTACCTGGGGCGCCCAAGTCTGGCAATGTTAGAAAATTTTCATCTTTTTAAATCTTCTTCTTCGATCTTCGTGTTGGTTCATCATCTCGCCTTCTGTTGAATGCTTTGAATGTTGAATCTGACGCCTGGCAACCGATTGACCTTCATTGATGACCTTAGAGCTCCTGATATGCTTCTGAAAAAGCATAATAGACCGAGTAGGGAAAAACTGATTATTTTGAGATTCTGGCTGCACCAGCCTAATACAGACGTATTTTTAGCCAATCAAAATCAGTTCAGAACCTATCGGACCAACTTTCTATTTTTAGAAACCTTCTATTTTTAGAAAGTTTTGCCAGCATCCATTTCCAAAGAAACCCAGAAAAAACCCAGAAAACGTTACTATTTTTAGAAAATTTCTAAAAATAGCAATTTTCTTAAAATTTAGGGATGAAAAACTGAGATTTGGGTTTTGTAGGTTTCGCTGCTCTGAGCAGACCCAGATCGTCAGAATTTGACAATTTTACGTTTTAACCCCTCATGCAAGACGTGCACACCCAAATTTTGACCTTTTTGACTGATTTAACAAGACTTTTACTCATTTCTTCAAAATATCTAAGTGTAACAAAAATTTTAATTTTGGGGTACAACACACATCAATATGTTTTGTCCTGGCATGAAAAGTAGGAATTTTCACTAGACAAATGGCACCTTGACTATCACAACAAACAATAATTTGCCTTGCATCAAAACCAATATCAAAGCATAATCTTATAAGCCAAATGGCTTCCTTATAGGTGTGAGTTGCTGCCATGTACTCAGCCTTTGTAGCAGATAAAGCAACTACAACCTGTCGCTTGCTCATCGAACTAATTGCACCACCATTCATCATGAAACAATATCCACTGGTGGACCTTCTGTTGTCAATGTCCCTTGCCCAATCAGAATCCACATACCCACGAATGCTAAGAGTCCTCGTGATTCAACCAAAGTACCATGGTAACACAAAGCATATTTTGAAGTTCCCTTTAGATATCTAAACACTCTTTTCACAACATCCCAATGTGTACTTCCGGGATTAGCCATAAACTGACTAAGTACTCCCACTGCTTGGGCAATGTTTGGCCTTGTACAGACCATTGCATACATTAAACTGCCAACTGCACTAGCATAAGGTTCTTTGGTCATGTCCTCCATCTTAGTAGGAGATTTTGGACAATCTTCAACAGATAGCTTCGTTCCCTGCAAAACTAGAACAACTAGCTGCTTGCAATCTGTCATACAAAATCTCTCTAAAATAGTGTTAATATACTTATTCTGGCTAAGCCAAAGTTTTCTATTCTTCCTGTCCCTAGTTATTTCCATTCCCAGGATATACCTAGCTGCACCAAGATCCTTCATTTTGAACTTTGCAGACAATTGAGATTTTAGATCAGAAATCATAAACTTACTATTGCCTATGAACAACATATCATCAACATAGAGCACACAATAACAAGAACCCGATCATTTTCAGTCTTGAAGTACACACAATGATCTGATTTTGATCTTACAAAACCCAGTGACAAAACAAAGTCAAATTTCAGGTACCACATTCTAGGTGATTGTTTTAAACCATACAGAAATTTCTTTAACTTGCAAACCAGATTTTCTTTACCTTTTATCATAAAGTGCTCAGGCTGGGACATATAAATTTCTTCTCCAAGATCACCATGAAGAAATGTTGTCTTCACATCCATCTCCTCAATCTCCAAGTCATAAGTTTTTGCATGTGACAAAAGAAATTTGATAGATGTCAGCTTTGCTACCGGAGAAAAGATTTCCCCATAATCAATTCCGTCTACCTGGGAATAACCCTTTGCAACCAACCTCGCTTTATACTTCTTAACATTGCCTCCAGACCAATTTTCTTTTTAAATACCCATTTACAACCCATAGGATTTCTACCTTTAGGCAATGGGACCAGATCCCAAGTATCATTCTTCTTCAATGATGCCATTTCTTCATTCATGGCTTCCAACTAGGAATCTAAATCAGTCATTTCAACTGCCTCTTTTATAGTCCTAGGCTCATCAGTATTAGTAATCAAAGCATAGGCACAACTAGAATCCAACATAGAGAATCCATACCTAT
>VDFB02370364.1:0-14896 GCA_007258455.2 Sequoia sempervirens | reverse complement strand
AGGGAGAGGGATCTCATGTTGCATTCATTTATGTTTTATGAATGTGTACAATAATTTTATAATTATATAATACTTAATTTTAAAATTTACATAGTTTCCCATGGAACAATTCGATGGAACAAATTATATAAGTTCTATATAAGTGTATATATTTCTTGAACTTAAGAATTCCATGAAATAAATATAAGTTGTATATAATTGTAATTTAGGCAAAATGATTTAAAAAAAAAACCACTACGTTTCAAATAAGGATTGGAAGCATATAATATGGGTTTACATGAAACCAAAAAAAGTGAGAGATGATGCTATCAAACATTCTTTAACTTAAGAATTTTCCATGGAACAAATATGTACATATAATTGTAATTTACACAAAATGAGTTACAACTATGTACAAGTTACTATAAGTTCTCATTTGAACATGTATAGGGTTACAAGTGAACTTGAAAACCATGGATATAATCTAAGTCAAAGATTCTAGTTCAGCCTGCTCTTCAATAACATGTAGAATTTTTTGATGATCATCACTATCTTGTTTCCATTTTCTTCGGTCACGTGCATGTGGAACTGCATGGAGATGTAGAGTGGCAGCAATTATTAAGTGACTATATTGATATACCTTGTTATCAGGTTGATAGTCAACAAAATGAATCCCATGCTGAACAAATTTGACTTGCTTTAGATATGTCCCTTGTACTACAACAGAACCTGCATGGTAAACATGAATCTAAGGTAAGACATATGAACGTGTGTGCAATATTTTTGTGCACAAGGTTTGTACAATATATATTTAATGTTTAGAATGTAATGTGCACATGTGAATACAATGGACATATATAAAATTTTAAATTCAAACTCACCTGTGGGAAATAACATTCCATCACTTGTTTTAGGTTATGTTAGCTTATTCCTCTCTTCTGTGGAACACAATAAATAATAGTTAACACCTTAGATGTTTTTAGGCTTTGCTATGACTGCAAAAACATCTCCTATACACCAAATTTACACAAAACAAAATCTAAAAAAATTAGAAATGTCTCTAAAGATCACTAACTAGATATATATAATAAAATTTAAATTATTGAAAACTTACATGTGTACCTTTTCTAACCAATCCTGAAATATGGTCATAATCAATTGAAATCAAAGGAATGTCATCAAATCTTTCTTCCTCATCTTCATCATATTTTTTTGAAACAAGTAGTGGCACTGTATCCCATTTACCAACATATCCAAGTTCTTGATTGTTGCATGCATAATCAGAGTTTCCCTCAATGCACTCAGTGCAAAAACAAGAGTAATCCCTTGTGTCTAATATCCATCCATGGCGACTATCTGAACTCCTAACATAATGCAAAGATCTTGTTTTTTCTACCCTCTTGCATCCATGCATCGATCTTCTATCCATGCCTAGATACATATGTACAACAAAAAACTTATGTGAACAAATATGTATATATATTTTAAATTTAAATAAATTCAAAATTTTGATTTAATGTATTTTATACATACCCGATATCTCCCAAAACACTCTATGTGGAATACCGTGTCGTGGTTTGTTCTTGAAGATGTGTCGACCACATTTGATGCAAAGTGTTTCTTGCACCATTCAACAACATCATGTGCATTGTCTAGACGATCTTCTGGATAACTCATTTGATGCTTTCTTAAAGCTCATTTGATGCCAAAAAAAACTCCAAACATGTGGTATTTTGTAGATTTTATGATATCTACAAAGTGCATAGAATGGCCGTGAAGATTTGAATTGTGCCGCACATCCATCTGACCATACAAAATGATTTTCAAATTTGACACCTCTACTTCTCAAATTCTCAAATAATATTGTAAAACAATGTTGGACAAAAAGTGTGTCATACTCTTTATCATCACTAATATAAAAGTGATATTCTTTTTTAATGACTCATTCTTCATCTATAATACTCTCAACACTATCCAATTTTGATTGTGCATGTCGATAACACACATGAACCATAATAATGATCTACTTTGAAAAGTAATACTCTGATTGAATCTCCTTTGATGTACAAAGGAGTAATTTTCTGCAAATTCAACTATTGATAGAGCTGCCCATGTAAGAAAGTATCTCTCAATGTTTGGAATTTTTGTGCTTTCCACTTAGCAAAAAAGGTATGATGTATGTATGGTCATATCAATTTTCAAAAATCTTCCATAAATTTTCCAATGGGAATCTCCTTTTCTACATAGTTCAACCTTATGGACTCTTTCCCAAAATTTGTTTGTAACTTTACATACTTGTACCTGTGTCAGTAAAATATGTGAATAACTAATAAACCACACTTGATCAATGAAATATTACATCAAAGAGAATCCAAATAACTTGATCTTATGAGAAATTGAAACAAATAAACTCTCTAAAAAATAGTACTTACCTCTTTGCAATTCTATCGGGTTTCTTTGTTAGGTCGTAGATCCCTCATTCTTGAAGGAAATTTAGCCAAATTCCACATGCCCCAAATCTCTTTATAAATTTGTATTTGAGGTCCATTTCTTACGATCACATAATATAGACTTTATGAACAAATCTCTTTCCTATTTAGGAGGTGCATTTTGAAACCCACATCTTTCTTTCTCTCTCATCTTCTCAAACAACACCTCGACAAGAGATGATAAAATTCAATATGATAATCTGCATTAAATAACAAGTTTTCCAAAAAACTTGTTTATCTTCACATAATATGGTTTTAACCTTTGAAACATTGTTTGCCCAATATTTATATGAGGATATGCATTACAAAAGTTCATTTACATCTAAAATCGTGTTATGTATAGCTAATGTTTGATATGATTTTCATAAAATACTTTTGTGGGTCCAATCCTTGTGATCTTTTATAACATCTCAGTAGTTTTGATGATGGGATGTCCGATCATGCTAAAAAACTTCTGAGACTCAAGTTCCTAACAACATCTTCAACCCTGTCAGAAAGGCGAGCTCTACACATAATTTCCCAATTGCCTTCTAAACTATCATCCAAAAACTTTCTCTTTTTCTCATATTATATCAATGTGGTTCTACTATAACCAATTTTAGTTGAAAGTGCAAACATTTTTCTTTTTCTTGCTATATCTTGATGTACAATAGATGTCAACATCACCCTTCTTGTAGTGGCCTTATCCACTGATCGAGATCCTTTCCCAATGGAATCTAAACCCTTTTTAACATTTTGAACAATATCCTTTTGTAATCCCATTTGTTTCTTCTTATTTGATGATGAATGGACACCCAACAATTGTAATGACGCTTTGAGCTCATCACGAGGAAGTAAACGTGATAACAATTGGGCTTTTTCAAGTGTATTAAGATGATTGAAATGATGATTGATCATTCCATTTTACGTGCATTTAGTCATTGACCTCTTTCTCTTATTATAAGGCTGGTTGGCATAATATTTGAGTTTCTCCATATCCATTTCAAGTAAATGATCTAAATTTCTATGAGAAATTTATTTCCCCACCTTCTCAACTAGTTTTATATGCTCATCCATACCAGTAGGAGGAAGTGATCCTGACCCCTCTCCAACATGCATTGTTTCAACTTGTGCCTCCTCCCTATCTTCAAGGACCATGTGTTCTTCAGCGGATTCATTTGATCCAATGTCTAGATTTGGCTTGACTTGAGCATGAAAACTTCCTGCTTGTTGAGCCCTTCCTACACATGTGTCACAAAATATTTTGAAAACAAAAGTGAGAGATGATGTTAAATATATAAGTGAATTTTATGTATGCAAGTAAACAAATTGATAAAACATGATGAGCTATAAGTGAGAGAAGTTTGTTCTATTTTTATATGCTCATCCATACTAGTAGAAGGAAGTGATCTTGACCCCTCTCCAACAAGAATTGTTTGAACTTGTGTCTCCTCCCTAACTTCAAGGTCCATGTGTTCTTCAACGGATTCGTTTGATCCAATATCTAGATTTGGCTCGACTCCTGCTTGAGGAATCAATAGAGCATAAAACATAAAAATAATTTGAGAACATTGAAGTGATGAAAATAAAATATGAAAAACACAAAACACTATAAATATTGAAACAAAAAGAATTGGCTTAAGGAATTGGAGTCAAGGATCATATAAACATTGCAACTTGCATGACCAAGATGACTTGAAGAAATTTAAAAGTATTTATAGTCATTCAAGCACAATGATGGTTAGAAACCTTCAAAGTAAAAGTACTAAACACACACTTGTGAGTGAGAGAGAGAAGAAACAAGCATGTACCTTGTTTCTTTCTATGATAATTTTCCAAGTTTTGATCACGCCTCTTTTGTTCTTCTTCTTTTGACAATTTTCGTTGAGATGCATTTTTTCTTTTTCTTTGTTGTCCCATTTTCTTCAACTTAAAGATGACTCTAAACAAGTCCTCTACCAACTTAGTTAAATTATCCTCCAAAATTTCCTTGATTGATAAAATGAAAAGTTGTTGAGCCCAATACTTGCCTCCCTTTTGATAATGTGCAAAAAACTTTTCCAAAATCATACCCAAGTGAATCAAAATTATTCAAGTGTACATGGGAATAACTAGATCCTAGTTTAAATGAATCAAGTAGTAAACAAAACAAGTTATTTGTCTGTGGGAGTTTTTTGTTATTTAATTCATAGGTATGCACGACATATCTAGTAATTTTAGAATTTTGTTAAAGTATCAAAAATGTATATTAGAGGTATAATTTGAATTGAATTTTCTTAAATATATTTGAATTGAATTTCAAGTTAGTTGTCAAAAATGTATAATAGAGGTATAATTTGAATTAAATTTTCTTAATTAAATATTTGAATTGAATTTCAAGTTACTTGTAAAAAACGTATATTAGCTCTGGATATAATTTGAATTGAATTTTTCTAGTAAAATTATATTTGAATTGAATTAAGTTACCTATTCAAGATTATATCTTGTTCAACCTCAATGGTTCATGTTGCTTAAGTCATTTTTAAAAAATATTTGTTGTGATCAACATGAATGAACTTAATTATAAAATGACATTGATCTCCCAAATCTCTATACTAGATCAAATGTATATTGAATATAAGGAAATGTAAAGTCGTAAGAGATCATAAAATAAAAACATGTACAAATATTGAATATTTAAAGAAAATGACACATATATTATGTAAACATGTTTAAACCATAAGGCAAACACATGTACATATATGTAAAGGGATTCATTACATATAAACATAACACATATTATAAGCAAAGAGGAAAATGTATGTATATATCGTATAAGAAAATATATGTACATATCATAAAAGAAAAATGTAAATTAAAGGTCATCAAATGTCGAACACTAAAGATCAAAAAATAAGCAAATGTAATGTGAGCATCATAAGCAAGTGTGTTGAGATCATCAAATATCAAATACTATTTTAAAGATCATCATATAATCAAATACACATGTGATAAAGATCATAAATCTAGAATGCATGGCCTAATATGAATGTCTACCTAGACCTAATAATATCCGAATGAGAATGGTCCCGCTTCCTCGATGGATGTAAGCCGAGTCTCTACAAATAAAATTGTGTACAAGATGTGTTAAATACATATAATTTTTATTAAATAAATTTTATGAAAGTTATTTTTAAATGAACTTGTATTTTAAAATATCAATCTAGAACTTGTATTTATCTATGCATACATAAATATATATTTTATGAAAACTCACATGTCCACTGATAGCAGATTCATCCATAGAGTCACATCGATCATGCACACTATCTGGACCAAGGCTAGGTGTGATATGAGGTATGTCCACCTGTAACAATATATATACACATATATATCAACTTACATGAATATCTAGTTTAAAAGAAATTTAAAAAATAATGAAAAAAGAATTGAAACATACACATGCACACATAGATGCACATCATCTGATATCAGATGACCTAAGTCCTCTGAAACATTCACCTCCACCATAAGGACCAAACGATCAAGCGACGAATCAATATATGCATCCATCTGATCTATCCCATGTCGTGCCATAAATGATGAATGTAGAGGACTATGAAGGTGAGATGGTATCAGTGATGATGAACCAGAACCAATCAACATATTAGTAAAACCCATAGTCTGTGCAGCAACCGTATGAACTATAGGTGGATTCTAATGTGCACTAGTGCTCGATTGAGAGTGATGGGATCCTGGAACTGAATGACCTCTATGTCTCAAATGATCTGTAACATGCTCTATACTGATCCCATTGTCTGATGCAATGTGGGCATATGCCTCCAATAGGTCCTCAACCAAACAATGTAGAGTCATGCGTGACATATCTCCTGTAAGTGCATCAAGCTGTGTAGGAGTAGGGATGCCAACCACTGTAAAAGGATCCATGGTGGTCCACTGTGCTGAAAATGGTGTGGATCGAGAATGTCTAGATATCAAATACTGACCTACATGATCATCAGATATCCTAGTGGTGGCAGCCGCAATGTCACCTACAGTGTCAATTGCTTCCTTTTGGGAAGCAACAACAACCTCATCTACTATGGGGGATAGAGCTAGAGTGAGAGTAGGAGACCTGTCACCAACCAATACCCTAAACATTGGGGGTGGTCTATCTGCTCGACGATAGGTGGGCCTATCAGCAATCCTACCATGCCCCTAACCAACATATGGTGGAATGTCCAGGTAGTTAACTTTGAGGCCCAAATGGACCTCAGCATACAACTGCTGAACAAAATACAATGGAATCTGGTCATTGTTTGGGTATAGACCATGTGCTGCTAGAAATTATGGGTAGATCAATGAGGCATAGCATGATCAACACATCTAGTGACCTGGTATCCCCTAACCTTACTCACATTTTGATAAAATGGGAAACAAGTGGCTTTTATCATTTCTTTGGTGATACTATCTTGTATTTGTTTAAGGGGAACGTCACCATGTACTTCTTCCCGCATGTGGGAAAGAATAGCAGTCACTCTGTCTGGGGAATATGCACTAGTCCTCTCAAGTTCATCTTTTAGTTTTCTAGACTATGAAATATTAACATGCATGGTTCACTATATATCCCCAGGTTTGCACCTTTTGCTAATGAATCTCTCAATTTTTTCTCATTACTAGTATTTGCAAACAAAGAATGTACGAGATTGGAACATGATCTACATTTTCCATGTTATATATATATATCACGGTACACCTAAAAATATTAGAGACTTTGTTAAATAATATATCTAGATAAAGTGAATACAAATCTAAAATAGAACTTGTAATAATTCATCTACTCATCAATAATATTTTCATACTATTAACAATTTAAAAAGAATTGGAAGATAACTATAATCTATAACATAGCATCCTTAAATGGTTCAAATTTTAAATGAAACAATGAAAGAAAGAATAAGAATACAAAAGATTAAGAAGTATAAAAATCATTTGAGAAAATAGTGGGGATAAAATATTTAATCTAATAGTTGTTAACATAAATGAACTTCAATTATATAGCCTTGAGAACATCAAAAATTATAGATTGGAAAGCAAAACCATATGTCATATTGAATCAAGTCTAATAAAGTTTGACTTTATTGCATACTTGTTATAAATATCTCACATCAACCAATGAAATTCAATGTGTCTCCAAATTACATAAGAAGAGAGAACCTAAATGTGAAGAAGAAAAAGAAATTCAAAATCCACCTTTTTGTAATGAGTTTGTTAAAATTTAAAAACATTCAAGAACCCAAAAATGGTTTGAAATTGATGAGCATAATAGAAATTCTTGAAGGCAAGAGGTCATCACAAACCATTAGGTTGTGGGCTTCAAAAAATTTCAATGAATGGTTTTCCAATAAGATGTATTAACCAAAATATTCCAAATTTTTATCTGATTACTAAAGATGTACAAAATGAGACCTTTACTAAATAAATTTCAAAATGTATCATTAAATGTATATTAACATCATCCGCACTCTAATTATAAACATTAAAAACAACACGGAACACAAAGAGATAAAATTAAAAGTTCCAACTAATGATGTTATAATAATCCTCCCCAAGTTGATCCTCTCATCCCAATCATCATACTTAATGTTTTGGTACTTGAATCATGTTTATTATATTATGTGCTCCTCAACACTATGTAAATTAGAGCTCTTAATAAACATGTTTTTTAAGAGGAAGCATTTTCTCTTTCTATTACCATAACGATTATTCTTGTTTTTGTAACTTGGTATTTCTACTTGTAGATTTTCAACTTTTTATTATGTAAATCATTCTTTGATACCCAAGTAGTTTAAAGGTTTTCTTGAATCTTATTTAGTTTTTAGATTTAAGTGCTTTCTCATTGTCTAATTTCTTAATCAAATCTAAACATTGTTTGATCCTTATTTCCTTCTAATACCAAAATCATCCTCTTTTCCTAACTATAAGAAGTCATAGTTCAATCCCACCATGGTTGTGAATCAAGCTAAAATTGGTATGATTGGGAATATGCATGATACTAAATTTATCATAATGGAGAAGAATCATTTGACCATGAGGCCCTTGTTGAGAAAATGGGAATCAAGATATAGCTTTGATGCACACAACCTTTCTTTGGATCTTGCAAAATTTGGCTAATGTGGTAATCCTGGTACAATGGTGATCTCCTTCATATACTATGTTGATTATTAAAGCCATGGTAAGGAAAGTACTTAAAGTTAAATAGGTAAAAGGATAAATTTCAACCAATCCCTTTGAGTGATGTGCCATTTTCCCTCCATCCCAAGCTTCTTCTTCATGTATTCCTCCTTATTGTTTTACTCCTATCTATCTTATGCAATTTATTTCTCCTTCCACCAAATCTCCCCAAATTTATCCTCTCCTTTTTCCTAGATCTCATCTCATGCTTACTTATTATGATGCCCATAGTTCTCTTGTCTCCACATTAGTTATCATTAGTTTTGTTTACACTTCCCATGTTCCCCTTGCTGTGATATTCCTACGCAAGTCTTTGTCACTCCACACTCATTTATTATGTCACAACAAATTTATACACCACCTTCCATTTCTCATCTTGCCACTTTCATTCATGTCCTTAATCCTAGTGTGCCTCTATCTACCCTTGACATTATTGTTTAAAGGCTTGTTGAGATGAAAAGTAATGTTGATTCTTTACCTAATGGAAACAAAAAAAGACATACATATAAAAATCAAACACAATTCAATTTCTATTGAAAATTTTACATATCCATTTTGGCTGGATTTTTGGATCACCAGATTTGAGATGCCGCAATGTTAAAGGAGATCCGCTGGCACATTTCGAGTTCTTTTAGTGCTACATATTGGATTTTGTGTATGATGATAAGTTATTGGCTAAGTTCTTCCCCATGAAATTTAATAGTATTATCTTTCCATTTGGGTCTATTTTTTTTAATATTGAAATTGAATTGATGAAAATATTGGGAATGTGGATTGAATTTTTATTATTTTGATTTTGAAATTTGTAAACAAGGATCACCACAAAGTATATACATTCTTAACATTTGCATGTGCAAGTGAGATAAATGTTAAGAACTAAAGTTGTTAGAGGCCACCACACTTAATTATGGATCTTCTAATGCTTCATCTACATCATCCTACCCTTGTAAATTTGAAAATAAAAATTATTTCCAAAAGGATAGTAAAAAATAATGGAAATGAGCCATTGTACAAACTATACATTATAAATGTTTCTAATATAATTATGGCTCTAAAGCCTCTGACTTTTCCTTTGTAAAGTATTAGCTGAAATTTACTTAGTGCTTGCATGATTGCCTTCACTCTATTAGGCCATTAGATAAATCTAAAAGTTATTCCCAAGTATAATGAGAAGAATTTTTGTTATTAAATTGTAGAGTTAATTGTAATTATACTCAACATTTTTATGGGATTAAGGAATAATTGATTAAGGATTTGATTCATAAAAAAAAAATTAGGTTGAGGGGGTTAATATTGGGGTCAATCCTTCAATTGTTCCTCCTAATGAAAATTTAAATATTTTACACTAAATAAATCTAATAAAGTGGTTTTATATGAGGGTCATGAGATTGAGGTACATATACATGTTGACGAGCTTGAAATCATTGATTCACCTACATGTGAGGAATGATTTGTTGGTATTAATAAAAATTATAAGGGTACTTATTCTTCTTCTTATGTACTAGTGATTGAATTTTATAGAAATTTCTATGGACTAACCAATATTCAAACTTAGGACCTCCCATTTGGTGTTAGGATGCTCTACTATTGAGCTAATGGCTCACATTGTGATGAGTCTTTTTATGGCTTAGGTGTGTATCATTTCTCCAACACACTCCCTTGAGCCACAACATAGGTGTTAAATGCACCTAGCTTGGCTCTAATACCATGTTGAAATTTCCATGAACTAGTTAGGATGCAAATCTCCACCACTAAGCTACCCACCCACTTTATGACAAGTCAATTTACGATTTAGGTATGCTAATTTTTTTGACACCTTTTTCACATTGTGAGATATTACCAAATAATTATAATGGTCCTTTGGTTTTGTGTGGATCATGAACCATGTAAGGGTGTGTTTATTGATCTTACTCACCAATAAAATGTATGCATTGAATAATTTTTGTTTTATCATCATTTTATAAACAAGCATATGCATATTTGAGGGTTTATTTAAAATTGACTAATGATATGTTGATTGAAACTATAGGATACATTATTTTACCTTAATTTTTTGGTCTAAAAGATGAGGGAAGTTCTTATTCTATGTCATATTATTTGTTCTTTAGATGTATCTCATATTTTGCTTGGGTATCCATGGATGTAAAGCAATATCGAAACAACATCATCTATGTCATGCCATCGAGGTATCAAATATGTTTGAACAGTAAAAAGAGGTTCACGATTCGCGAGAGATCACAGGTATATACGCTATTTTAGATTAAGTCATTTAACCTTAAATAATTTTAAGAACATGCTAGGATCCACACAGCATATAAGTGCAAGGATTATTTGCCTAATTTGTAAAATTTTCAAAAGGAATAACAATGGTGGGAAAATCAAGACAAGATGCAACAATTTAGAATTCCTAAAGGGTTTACAATTATTAGAGCCAAAGTAGGTTATATGTAGGTTTTATATTATAAAATGATTCGAGAATCTATAAGGCCAAAAGAACCATAAGCATTGCAAACTTTAGTTTAGAAGCATAAGGGATTGGATATTTTCATTCCTAAACATGGTTTTCATAAAAAAAATTACTCATGTAGCAAGCACACTATAGAATTGACAAAGAGGGTTAGGGTTTTTAGCTTCATTTGTTATATGGAGATATTTTATTGTAATGTACATAATCAATGATATGATTCTTGATTTTTTATAAGATTTAATATTATGACACTTTAACAAACCAAGCTATGACTTTCATGGTCCACTCCTACATGTATGAAATTTACATTTTCATCTACAAGTTTGACCCTAAATTTGTAGTTTTAAAATTATTTTGTGACCTTGACCCCTACACTTCTAGTCTTTAGGAATTTATTTATCTCCATTTTTTAGACTATGTTGGGAGCCATTATAATGTTTTTTTGCACTAACTTTGGGAGGAAACTCATTTTTCCTTACTCAAACCCTTGGATTGATTTAAAAAAATTGAACAAGTTAAAATACATGCCAAATATAAATGCAAGTTCAATGGGTGTAGTTTTGAATTATAGACCTCTCATCCCCTAGAAAATAGTTGATAGTTTTGATATTCATTTTTCTCTTCAAAGGTGTTTAACAAGACAAAAATATGTGCAAAACGGGGAAGAAAAATATTATATTGAAAATGCTTTAAAAAATTTCAAACAAATGCAATTTGAATTCATTTTAACCTATCAATAGTGCTCGATATGCAAATTGGAATGATGAATTTTGAACAGACGAACTCAAATTTTCTTTCACCGGAAAGGAACACCTTCGTTTGGTCGCCGTCACGCTCTCGGGTTGCCGCATGCACCAGGGACAGTAGGGACAGTGACTGGTAAAACAACATGTAAAAGTGATAGGTTAAAATGAATGATTTTTTTCTTTTTGTCATATTAAGGGGGTTCGGTCGAACCCATGTTCTACCGGACCTATTTAAATATATATATTTTTTATTTAGGGATTCTATGGTTCGGTCGAAGCATGGGTTCGGCCGAACCCAATGGTTCAGCCGAACCAAAGAAACGGTTCGGTCGAGCCATTGGGTTTGGCCAAACCCATTCAATATGGTGAAAAAAAATGTGAAATTTCCTTCCTCTAATAAAGTGTAAACCACTATTCTAAAGCCACCCAGTGAGTTGTGAAAAGGAAAGGGAAATGAGCTTTAACACCTCAATCAATAGAGTGTATTGTTGACAAATGTTCTAATTGCTAAATCTTCATGTATCCTTCTCTAAGATAGTGAATCTTATCAGGTCCTTGTAATTTGTATCTTGCCCTATGGTTGTATGCCTTAGTACTACAAGTCTCTTGTATCTTTCCCTAAGGTTATGCACCTTAACTTGCAAGTCCATAGGCAGTGAACCTTAAATTTATGGTTCAATTAATAGCCACCAATTTGAAAACTTACACTAGTATAAATATATTAGACCAAAAATCAAAGGATTTTTTACATAAAAAACAAAGAATTGATTTTTCACAATGAACAATTGTTGATTATATTTTTATTTTCTCACAAAAAACCAAAATAATACATATTGGACAACCAAAGTACCTAGTAGTTAAATATTTTTCATATATAATTGCATAATATATTATGATGTATGGTTCATACATTATGGATTCATTCATATAAATGGATTATATATCCATGCAACTATACATATTTCATACAAACACTAAAATCTTAGTATAAAAAAAAATGAAATATTTTTTCCCACAATATAATTAATTTAACATGAATCTTTGTCTCTCGACCCCTCTAAACTGAACCATGATATTTAAAAGTGACTAGAAATCTACAATATTTGGTTAGAAAAACTTACAAAAATGAAGGTTAAAGAGGGACAAAGTTGCATCGAGTGTGCCAAATATGTGTACAACAAAAAATAATATAAATTATACATTAAAGCCTTGAATATTAAAACTATTTAATATCTAACTAAACATCTTAGTAAGAACAAGAAAGCATAAAAAATGAATGAAGAAATAAATCTCACCTATACAACTCTGGTCACACCATGAAAGTAGTTGGAGTAAAAAGATTATTGTTGAAAGGGACATGGTTTCTCATAGCAACAACATGAAAGTGCATTTCTGAAGTTAGTTCAGTTTTTAAAATGACTTAGAGATAGGTAGATGTATAGGTTTTAGATTGGATTAATAAAAAATCAAGATTGATGGAGGGATCAATGATTAAAATCAATTTATTTAAGTAGTTGCGAACTCAAAGGTGGAGATAAAAAGAGAATTTTTTTAAAAAAATTATAGAATTTTAGGTGTAAAAGCTAGGATTTAATAAATTAATTTTATTAAATAATGTGAGATAAGAATGAAAATAAATAAAATAATGTAACACTTATTTATTAGGACTTTATGGAAATAGAATAGGATTTAGGAAAATGGATTATGATAATTAAACAATTTATTTTAATTAATTAATTTAATTAATTAATAAAGGCATATGTGATAGGCAATTTTAGCATGCGTATTTGTAGATATCTACAAATCTATCTAACAAGGATCCTACATTAGAATTATTTTGATTATATAGTAGTTCGACCACTATGTTGTTATCTTGTTGGCTTGCACACACTTTTCTAGGTGTGATGACACTCTACACACCTTTTGTGAAATAGTGTATTTAATGTATTTATAAATATTAATATAGACATGCAATATTTATCAAAATGGATGTGCTGATACAATTTATTGAAAAAATATATATTTTTATTTTCAAAGACATAATTCATGCATGTGGTTGTCAATTGCAACCATATTTTCTTTTATTTTATACACCTTAAAGGGTGTAGTTACACACATGTGTGTGCACATACTTATTAGTGTCTTCCTAAATTCTAACTACATGTATTTATTTTCAACTAATGATTACCTTCACACATTTTAATTGAATTCTTAAGTTTGTGACACCACATAGACTATTAGTACATCATAGCTATTGAAATCTCCCCATTAGCCTTAATATTTCATAATATAAAGAAATTACACAACATATATATTACAATTTTTTGGAAGTGACATGTACACAAAAGAGTAGTTCAATAAACTATGACATAATTAAGTTTTATATATTTCTAATGTTTTTGCATTTACCTATCAGCTCACTCATTCCATACTTCACTTTTAAGCATCATGCAGTTCAATGGTCAAATAGTCTTTTTTAACTTTGCACTTTATTAATATATAAAATGTGGCAAATATTTTTCCTATCATTATTGGTAAAAAATGGACTATTGACTATTAAACTCAATAATATTTAAAAATAGCCTTCATTCCACCTTCAAATAATTAATTTACATAAACTCACTTTTAATTATATTTTAACTACTAAAGAAAACTCCAACACAATCATAGAGTGGTCAATAGTTTATTTCTTGAGCAATATGTGGTCATCCTTTTCTTTTTTAAAATTAATAAAGCATTTTCGTCAATAAAAATTGTCAATTTCATATTCTAGAAAGAGGCTGAATTCATCCATCTTGTACTGAACTCTAAAGAATATAAAACAATTCGTGTTTGATTTTATTATGACAAGCTCTTTTTCATTTTAAAAGAAGTTAATAGTCTATTTCTTGAGTAATACATTGTCTTTCTTTTCTTTTGTTTTTCACATTTATAAAGTCCTTCAATAAAAATTGTCAATTTCAGATTTTAAAAGAGATTTTGGGTGTACTAAAATAGTGCTGGGTTCCTCCCACCTGTACCAA
>VDFB02370363.1:15124-44385 GCA_007258455.2 Sequoia sempervirens | reverse complement strand
TACCTTCCTTTCTTTCCTTTCACCTCTCTCTTTCCCTCTCCCTATCTTTATCTCCCTTAATATCTTTTTATATCCCTATTTCCCCCCCTCTTCTATCTCCTTCTCTCCCTCTTTCTCCCTCCACCTCTCTCTAAATATGACTTCATATCTCTACTTTTCTATCCCTTCATATTATTCTATCTCTTTGTCTCTCCCTCTTCTCTCCTTCCATATCTCTCCCTCTCCCCCCTCTCCCTCTCTCTCCATATATTAATCCATATCTCCATCTCCATCTCCATCTATATCTTTATCTTCCTCTCTATCTCTTTCTCCTTACCTCTCCTTGCATATCTCTCTTCCCTTATCTTTCTCAATATATGTATATCTCTCTCTCTCTCCCTCTATCTTTATCACTCCCTCTTTATATGTCTCTATATTTCTCTCCCTCTCTCCCTTCCTCTCTATCTATTTTATATATATATATTTCCCTCTATCTCTATCTCTACATACATCTCTTTCACTCACTCACACACTCCTTATTTCCCCCTCACTATCTTTATAGACTCTTTATATATCTTTGTCACTCACACACGCTCTCTCTCTCTCTCTATTTCTTCCTCCCTATCTCTATCTCTATATCTCTCCCTCTATTTGTCACTTGTCTCTATCATCTATGTTATCTCTTAATCTTGCCCCTTCTATATCCATATTCCCATCTCTCCCTTTTCTATCCTTATCTATTCCTCTCTCTCCCTCTTTCCCTATAAATCCCTCTTTCTATATCTCTCCACTTCTCACTTCTCTCTCTATTTCTCTCCCCATCTCTCCCTCCCTCACTCTCTCCCTATCCATCTATCTATCTCTTTACATCTACCTCTCTCCCATTTCTCTTACCATGTATCTCTCTCTCTTCCCATGTATCTTTCTCTCCCTCTATATCTCTCCTTATTTCTCTCCCACTCTCTATCACTATTCATCTACCTCTACTCCTCTCTATTTTTCTCCCTCCCTCCCCTCTCTCCCTCTCTCTCTCTCCCTCTCCCTCTATATCTCTCCATCTCTTGCTCTCTATCTCCCTATCTCTCTCTTTACCGAGCTCTCTACCTCTCTTTGTGTCATTATTTATTTATCTTCTTCCTCTCTCCTTCACCCTCTCTCCCCCTTTCCCTCTTCCTAGACCTCTATATCTATATATTCTTTGCCTCTCTATCTCTATCTCTCCATATTTCTCCTTATCTCTCTCTCTACATATCTCATTATCTTTCCCTCTCTCTACTTCTCTTTATATTTCACTTTCCATTTCTATCTTTATCTTTCTATCTCTCCCTCTCTTTATCTCTCCCTCTCCTTCTCTCCATACCCCTCCCCTCCATATTCATCTACATCTCCACCTCTATCTCTATCTCCTTAACCCCCTCTCTCTCACATGCTCTTCCCCTCACCGTCTCTCCTCTTTCTATCACTATATCTTCTTTTCTCTCCTTATTGAAAACATAACATGACTCTCTTGGTAATGAAGCTTGATTATCTTTTTTATTTAGAGGTTTTGTTTTGGTCATATTTAGATCCCTATAATTGGATGCATAATTTATTTGAAGCTAACACTTCTCCATTGAGACTTTTATTGTATGACCAACATCATTTGCTAAATGGCCTACCAATTGACCTTGCATTCTATACAAACGTATGCAAAAACTAGACCAATTTTTTTCCTAATTGAATTTCCACACTTTCGGCGTACCCATTGCACACCAAGGTTTAATAATAAATCAATAATTATGAATTGATTTTTTATCTTTTGACTAAGTTTCATTTATTTTTTCACTTTTAATTTTGGTGTTACTTGTAATTTTAATATAAAAAATAGAATTTTAATTTTAACAATTTTAATATATTTATTTATTTTTTAATATTTTTGAAATACAATTTTACTTTTTAAAATTTAATTTATTTAATAATTATATATATATATATATTTTTTATTTGTTAATATTTAGTTTATGTTAATATTGTTTGTAATATATTAATCACATTTTTTAGGTACATATTTTATTAATATTTCAATTCTAATAAATTAAAAAAATAGTTTTACTTTTATATTTAACCATTTTTTAACTTGATAAGTTTATTATTTGTTATTAATTTTTTAAATTATTACGTTTATTAATATTTTAATTTTGATATATTTTGACTTTCCATTAAGTTTATTTTATTTTAGTTTTAAATTTAGATTTAAGTTTGAAATGTATTTTATTATTCATCTTTTTATGAAATTATAATAATAATTATAAAATTTGTTAGAATTAATTTAATTTATAACTATTTATCTTATTAAAACTTTAATTATTGTGGAGCGTGTTGCATTGCGATGGATGCTAACGATAACACAGCTCTTGGAGAAGAGGGCTGCTCGGGTTTGATCTTGGGAAGGATTCGCAGGGGAAAGCTTAGGGTTTCCAACTCAATGGAGGATGTATTAAGGTGTCTGTGCTTCAGGGGAACCATCGGGAGTTCGCGCAGGGTGAGGTTAGGGCTTCTATTCCAAATGGAAGCAGTCTTAGTAACAGACGAGATGGGCAGAAGGGTCCACCAAAGCAGCTGCATGCACACTGTGGTGGTGTGTCCGTTGTTGAAGATGGAGACAAACTCCAGTTGCAGCAAGGCGGCGCTGAGCCTGGTGATGTTAGAGCTTCTTAGGACTGCAAAAGGCAGAGGCTTGAAGAAATCAAAGAGGGGCATGGTAAGGTTGCCAAAAACACAAAAGGAAGACTCATTGGGGGGAATGGAGGGGACACTGTTTCCTCTGTTTCTTCTGAGTCAATCATTGTAGAACTAAATGGAGATTTGGAGAATGAAGTGTCTTCCAATGAAGAGGTTTTTTCTGGGTTGGGCCTAATTGGGAGGTTCAAGGGTTTCTGGCCAAGTCTACAGGATCTCAAACTTTTGGAAGCCTCTGATGGAAGGGTATGTTCAAATTTATCCAATGGCCAAAGGTTTTTTTATTGTTATTTTTGAAAAAAAGCAAGATAGAAATAAGATCCTTTGTGATTATCACTGGGATTGGGAGGAGAAACATGTTTTTCTATTAAAGCCATGGCATCCGGCTTTTAACCTAGCCACAATTTTTTTTGAAAGCATTCCTTTGTGGGTGAGACTTCCTAATTTCCCCCACAGTTCTG
Source organism: Sequoia sempervirens (assembly GCA_007258455.2). Classification (NCBI taxonomy): domain Eukaryota; kingdom Viridiplantae; phylum Streptophyta; class Pinopsida; order Cupressales; family Cupressaceae; genus Sequoia; species Sequoia sempervirens. Next base: position 41,227 of record VDFB02370363.1, on the reverse strand, counting down.
GTTTGATGCTTGTCTGGAGGCTATAGGGAACTCTTTAGGAAACTTTGTAATGGTGGATGAAAAGTCCTCAAACCTGCTGCATTCGACTTATGCCAGGATTTTGGTAGAAATGGTGTCCAAGGTACCTCCGAAAGAGATTCGGTTAAAATCTTCAAAGGGAGTTTGGGTTCAGCCCTTGGACTATGAAGGGGTGCCCTTTAGGTGTAAAATTTTCCATCAAACAGGGCACTTGGCAGTTGAATGTGTCAAACTTAGATCTCACAAAGCTGCCTCTTGGTGGAAAGAGGCATCTACCCAGCACTACATTGTGGAGAAATGGGAGGAGACTCAAGAGAGATCTTAGGTGAGGGGCTCGGAGGAGGAGTTTCGGGCTTCAAAGGAGCCAAACCAACTAGAGAAGCCGCTGTTACAGAAGGTTCAAAGTACGGAACAACATCGGGCTCAATAAGTTCTAACTCAAGAAGAGATTGGGGCAATCAAGGATGTTAACTTCAAATCTGGGGCAGCAACACCAGAAGCTAGGGAAAAGAAGAGTGATGTGAAGACTCATTCAAAGGATGCTGGAAAACGGAAGGCTAATGCCTAGCATCAGAAAGATAATCTTGGGGGGGGTGCTTGGAGGAGTCCACAGACTTCTTCTTTGGTTTGGCAAAAGGAGGCTGCAAGGGTTGAGGACAGGTGGCAAATGGTCATGGGGAAGAAAGAAATGAAGGAGAAAAAAAAGCGTTTGCTATGGTCCTGCGATCCCAAACAAAAGGAAAGATAAAGCAAGCTTCTAATTGTTGTCCTGTTGAAAGATCTAAGGGGTTTGAATTGTTATCTTAGAAGTTGGCTGCAAGGTTATCCTTACTTTTATGTGGTTTGGTTAAATTCTAGGTTTGAGGGTAGCTCTTTGGTTCTTTTTAAAGGATCTTGTTGGGGGCTGGAGGAGTATGTCTTTGGAATTATATTGGAATTAGCTCTATATTTTGTCTTTTCATTTTTCAATAAAATAAATCTTATTATCGATAAAAAAAAAAAAAACTTTAATTATTGTAGAATAATTCTATTTGGGATTTTGTTATTATTTTATATAATAGAATGAATTTCAAACTTAAAATAGAAATTAAATTTTAAAGAGTGAGAGAGAGAAGGTAACTTTTAATTAGTCGTTTCATGCCAACAATCCAAGGATTACACATCCCTAGGGAGTTATGCTCATGGTAGCATGCCACTTGATTAAGATTTAACTCGGCCTTAAAACCTCTTCAGTGTACCCATTGCACACTTAGGAGGAAAACAAATAAAGAGAGAATAGAGAAATAGAGAGGGAGACAAAGAGATAAAAATGAGCTAGAGATACAAAAATAGAGGTATAAATATAAAGGAATAAATATGGAGAGATAAAGAGACAGAGACAGGACGATAGATAAAGAAAGAGAGGAAAATAGAGGAGTCCAAAGATAGATATAATCACATACAAAGAGAGATAGAGAGATAAAGAGAAATAGGAGACAAAGATATATATAGAGGTCGAGAGATCAAGAAATAAAGAGGGAAAAGGGGGAGAGAGAGGGGGATATAAATAGGGATAGAAAAAAATAGTAAGGGGGGAAAGATAGGGAGATGGAAATAGGTAGAGATAGTAAACGAGAGAAATATAGATAGAGGAAGAGAGAAGGGAAGACAAATATAGAGAGAAATAGGGGAGAGAGAGGAAGATAGAGATTAAGAGATAATAAAAAATATAAAGATAGAGAGAGAGAGACAAAGATATAAAGAGACCTCTCTCTTTCTCTTTCTCTTCCAATATCTCTCTATATATATCTCCATGTACCTCTCCTTACCTCTCTCTATATATCTCCCTCTCTACCTCTCTCCATATATAACTTCCTATCTATATCTTTATATCCCTCCATCTCTCCCTCTCTCATTCTCTTCCTCTCTTTATATCCCCCTCTTTCTATCTCTATTTCTCTTTCTCCCTCTCTATCTCTCTCCCTATATTTATCTCCTCGCCTCTCCTTACATCTCTATCTCTCTTTCACCGCTATCTTTCCCACTATATATATCTCTATATCTCTCCCTCTTTCTATCCATATCTGTCCCTCTCTCCCTACAACTCTCTCCTTCTATATCTCTCAACTTCTCTATCTTCTCTCTATTTCTCTCCCTCTCTCTTTCCTTCTCTATATATTTATATATATCTTTCCCTCTATATCTATCTCAATATCTCTTTCACTCAGACACAAACACTCCCTGTTTCTCCTTCTCCATCTCTATATCTCTTTCACTCATACACACTCATTGTTTCTCCCTCCCCATCTCTATATCTATCTCTATCCCTATCTCTCTCCCCCCTCTCTCTATCTCTCTCCCTCTCTCTATTAATTATCTTTTTCACCTCCTTTATCTCTCACTCTTACCCCCTTTATTTCTATCTTCCCATCTCTCCCTCTTCCTCTCTATTTATAACCCATTCTCTCTCTCTCTCTCTCTCTTATTTACTCCATCTCTCCCTCCATCTCTCCTACTCTCTCCTTATATATATCCCTCTCTACCTCTCTTTCTATATCACTTCCTATATCTTTATATTTTTCTCTTAAATTTCCCCTCTTTCATTGTCTCCCTCTTTCTATCTCTATCTCTATCTCTCCCTCTCCCTCTCCCTCTTTCCTTCCATCTCTTCCTTTATATATTTATCTTGTTGTCTTTGTCTTTGTCTCTCTCTCACCCTTTCTATCTTTCCCAAGTTATATTATCTCTCTATCTCTCCTTTATAAATTCCTATCTCTCCCTCTCTCCCTCTCCCTATTACTTCCTCTTTCTACATCTCTCTTCTTCTCTTTCGTATATCTATTTCTCTCCTATTTGCCTCCCTCTCTATCTATTCTAGCTCTCTCCACATCCCTCTCCTACTCATACACACACACACACACACACTCTCCTTGTTTCTTCCTCCTTATCTCTTGCTCCATCTCTATCTCTCCATATTTAAATTCCTACATATTTCTCTTTGTCTCTATCTCATTATCTATCCATCTCTCTCTACCCATATATCTTTCCCTCTCTCTACCCTACTCTATATATCACTTCCTATCTCTATCTTTGTATTTATATCTCCCTCTCTCTACCCCACTCTATATATCACTTCCTATCTCTATCTTTATATTTATATCTCCCTCTCTCTCATTCTCTCCCTCTCCCCCCTCTTTATATATTTATCTCTTCTATATCTATCAATCCCTTTGTCCTATCTCTTTATCTCTCCCTCCCCCTCTCTCCACATCCCCCCCTCTCTCTTCCCCCTATATCTCTTCATCTATCCCTATTGCAAACATAACATGACCCTATTGGTAATGAATCCTTATTATCTTCTTGATTCGAAGGTTTTGTTTTAGTTGTGTTGGGATCCCTATAAGCAGATGAATAGTTGATTTGAAGCTATCACTTCTCCATTGAAACCTTTGTTGCACAAACAACATCATTTTCTATGTATGTAAAAAATAGACCCAAAAATTCTCCAATTGACCTTCCACACTTCTTCAGTGTACCCATTGTACACCAAGGTGTGATTGCTAGTTGTTATTCTATTATTATTATTATTTTTGTTATCATATTATTATATTTTTATTATCTTATCTTTATCCTCCTTTGATTTTTTATTATATTATTATATTATTATATTATTATCTTATTTGATCATCGCTTTTTGATTTTATGTACAAACATAATGAATGTCGTTAAATATCAAATGTATAATAGCATAAATAGCTATTAAGTTAACTCCTATTAATTAATAAAAAAGACAAAAAAAATTATTCTAATTAAAAATAAATAAAATTTTAAATAGTATGGAAGAATGCTCTCACATGACATGATTGATCTAATGTGATGAATGCAAGATCTTCAATGAAAGATAAATATAAAAATTATGAATTAATAATAAAAATAATACATAGAAAAGATAAACCTAAGATAAGAATAAGATTGAATATATAGATAAATAAAAATGTAAAAATAAAGAAATATTGGATAAAACAAAACTGCATACTACACGTACATGATGCTATATAATTGTAGGAATATATTCCCACAAAATAGGCCCATAACTGAATGGGAGTTGGCATGGGTGCAAATTTCACCGTTGAAAAAAAAGGTTTAGAAGTCTTAATTTAAAAATCTCAGCTAATTTCTAGACTTAAACTAAACTTGCTTTATTGTCAACACGTCAGCTAAAGAGCGTCAAGCTGGTTGACTAAAATACCACGTAGGCAGTATCTTTTAAGGCGGGAGAAATGAATGAAATATCTGAAGTAAGCGTAGAGGATAAATTGCCCATTTCGTTCTGTTATGGAAGAAAAAGGAAAAATAATGGAGGAAAATAGGTGTCCTGCATTCCCATTCAAACCCTATTCGATTCAGATTGATTTCATGAACGCCCTTTACAATGCTCTGGACAAAGGAGGCATCGCCATTCTTGAAAGCCCCACTGGTCTGTAAATAAATTTTGTTTCCCCATTCGCATTTAAAATTTCCTTCACATTTCAACAAATTCTTTTGTTCTGGAACTCTGGGGATTGAATTTTACTATTTATGCATATTAGAGGTTTCTTTTTCTTTTAGATAAAATTTCTAGCTGAGACATGGGAATAGGATTTGAAAACTTCCCCACTGTGGAATGTCCTTCGGCTTAGATGATACAACAGGGAGGCATGTCTCGTGTCTAATTAATTTAGACTTTCTACCTGGCCTTGTTCGTTGGGTTAGCATCACCCAGAATTGGACGGGGGCAGTTTCCTCCATAAAACTGATTTAAAAAATGTTAAGCTGTGGAAACTCCAAATATATAAAATATTGTCTGTTACTTTAGATGCTGCCATTTATTTATTAATTGGCTAGTTTTTCATAAGATTTTCAAAAGTTAGATTCTGCAGTTTAGTAAATTCTCAAAGAACTAGCATTCTTATTTCTAATGTAAATTGGACACAAAATGAATTGGAGTTTTACGTCTAAAAATTGTACAAAAAACAAAATGAAATACTAATATTAAAATTTATAAATGTTGAGGCAGAATCTACGTTTTCTACCAAAGATGAGTCCATGATCCCGTAGTACTTATATTTTTATTTAAAAAAAATACTAGCTATGTATTCCAGACTTCGTGATAAACTTTGCATCCCTTAAAAATTTCCCTGGTTTTTGCATTTTAATGAGGTGATTCTTTATGAGATCCGCATCTCTAACTTGGTAATCCAGATGCTTTTTCAAAAGAGCAACAACAAAGCTTTGTCAAACCATTATTTGTTCATGCAGAATGGTGGTCTACCATCAAATGCTGGAACCTGCACCCCTCTGCTTCCATAGTCAAGAAAATAACTAGGTGGTGTTAGAGGAAAGACTCAACTGGAGTAGAAGGGTGCAAACTTTTGGCATTAATGTGGGTATTGCACTCTATAGTATCTTGAGATTTCTCTTCAGATATATGCAATAAATAAATTGGTTTGTGTTTGATCTCAGGGAACGCCCTGGACTATTTTAAAGAGAATAGTTGAAGCTCGTTTGGTCCTGAATACAGCTTATTATCTTTAGCCCAAATATATTGGTCAATGCAATTTGGACCTCAGTCAATCTATGATAAATGTCGCTTATTATTTTTTGCATAGCACCTTGTGGTGATCTTATCAGAAATGGAATGGCGGGGGGTCCTCATGTTCCACAATCCATTTTCTTAGAAAACCACTTTTTTTAGCTGTTTTTTGTCAGTAACAAATGCTGCACGAAGTAATTCTCTTCATTTTCTAATAAAGATTCAACATCTGTCCTCACACCGATATTTCAATTGAGAGGGGCTTTTGTTCAATTGGTCTCCTGTTGCAGTGTTAGACAGGTTTTCTGCTTTACATTTTTTATTTTATATTGGGGCTTTATTTGATCTTGTGAAACTGAAAGTATTCAGCAATTAAGTTTGTTGTCTGGTGTGGGTATTATTTATTGTTTTGTTAACTCTCAACAATTAATCTGAATATCATGTATCTTTGTATTTGTAGAATTAAATGATTAGTAATTTACTTTGTATCACGATAGTCAAATATATCAATGCTTGCACACGTATAAAAATTCCTAAAACATTTTTTATTGCTAAAACCTTAGAAATCCATTTCTAGGTTCAAACTTGTCTCTGATTTGTTTGATTTTTCCCATTTTGATAGTTTAGCACGTTGTTGAGTGGGCCATGACCATTGTTGATTAAACTAATGCTTTCAATTTTCTGCTTGCTGTTGTCAGGCACAGGGAAAACCCTGAGCTTAATCTGCAGTGCACTGCAATGGCTACTCGACCAAAAATTGCATTCTGGATCAAAGCACATGACTGAAAAACCGTCTGTCAATGATGATGAACCAGACTGGATGAGAGATTTTGTTGCAAAAGAAAGAGGAGAAGCAGACCAAGGCTACTGCAGAGAAAAATGAGAAATGTAAAGTCTTTACGGGTAGTCATAAATTGCCTACAGTTTTCCCCAGAGAAAAGACTCTGGCAGAGAATGAAATAGCCAGAAAAAGTGTTAAAATGGTCTCTAATCCATCTGAAAACTCTGAAGATGAAGCAGAGTTTTTAATTGATGACTATGAGAGTGATGAGGATTCTGTCCGTGGCAATAATGTGAAAAGGAAGCCTGGTTTTAAGTCTTCAAGCAGCGATGAAGAGTCAGGAGATGATGATGTAGAGGAGGAGCACTTAAAGGTTTTCTTTTGTAGTCGGACTCATTCACAGCTGTCACAGTTTGTCAAAGAGCTTCAGCGCACAACTTTTGGATCTTCCTTGAAAGTTGCCTGTCTGGGCTCCAGGAAAACATTATGCATTAATTCAGGTGTTGCCTTCTGCTAATTTTCTAAGAACAAGTAAAGATCTTAGCACTATAGTCATGCACCTCAATAATTGTTTCCATTCAAGCCAGCGTGAGTTCCAGTCTTTTGCATTTCATGGAAAACAAAGGCACTTCATATGACCTTCCTATGATGTTCTTTAAGAATCTTGACAATATAATTACAAAACTTAATGAAGCTCCTTTATCATCTAAATTTGCTCTGAACTTTTAACTGAAGAACAGAGTACTTTCACTCTTTTCGCAGGTAGTCAGATGCTACCTGGGAAATTACTATAACTAAGAGCAACTGGGGTAATGCTTAGTTCCACAATTGGGACAATAGCTTTGATAGCTGCTCTGAAGATAAATGAAAATTTGCTGTAATGGTGCTTCAACCTTTAATGCCATTAAATACTTCCCATGAAATCTTTTAAAAACCTTCAACATTTAAATTATTTATATTATATGAGTGAAAATTTACATTCAAGCTAGATCATCATCAAGTTTCTTTATGCCAAAATTCAATGAAGCAAACACTATATGTCCGTTCAATCATAAAACAACTTCATCTTGGCCTCTCATCAATAACAGGCCTTGCTTTAATGAGGCAATTATCTTTTAAAAGAAAAGAAGCTTTGCTTTTTAATATTTGATAAATGCTGCAGAATTACAATGCTAAGTTAATTAATGTATTTATGACAGTTGAAAATTAGGTTTTGTGTGGTAGTGTATTATGAGTAAAAACTTATAAGCAGTTCAATATGGTTTACCCCGGTCACTGGATTTTAATATTAATTGTCTATTTTCTTTTGCATATTTTTTTCACATCTTGCATGATTATTTATTGAATTTCTTTTTCGTCTCTATTTCCATATCCTCTCATTTTGGGCTATTTGGAGTCCTTATAACAAATTTGCTAGTTTGTTTGGAAGAGTGTCAGTTACTATGTTGATCAGCTTATTATCATGGTTATCACTTGCAATGAAGATGTTAACGGTTAGACAACAAGGTTACACGAACACCTCTAGAGTGCTTAGATGAAGACTTAAATTCAACACTTGTGTGTAATTACAACAAGCATTATGAGAACTTAAAAATTTAAAATGCATTCTCAAGATGCTCAAGGGTCTTTTGATTGTGCAGAAGTTGGATATTAATGTGTTATTTAATATTTATTCATTCTCTAAGGATGAGGCATGTTAAATTGGAACACTTTTGATGAGTCCAAGATAGGTTAGCTAGTGGTGCTTTAGCAATGATTTGGGGCATATGCACAAATGATTTTTTAAAATTTTGTACTGTTTACTATAGTTAAGAGTCCTTTAATATTGATAGTGTTATGATTGGCCTGCCTGGTTTGTTGGATGGTCATGTTAAAGTTTGTTCTTCTTGAGGCATGCGGGGCATAAAAAATGTGCTTTTTGCCATGCACAAGCTCAATACGTTCAATTATGAAGGAAGCTTATGATATGCTTGTAGATTATTTCTCAACAATATTTGTTGCATCATAAATCAATAACAACATTGGTGTATTTCTAAAATTTAGGTTTAAATAGAAGAAGAGTGCTCTTTATCAGTATTTGGGCAGCAGCATATTCCCAAATATTTATAGTTCAGCCCATGCATTTAGTATCTTAGCTATTTAATTGTTGAAAGTTCAAACTAGTTAGTTTCTCAGAAAGAAAATGGACCTCAGGTACACCCCATTGATATCAAACTAGCAATTACATCTCAGATTGTAAGCATTGACACACTTTATAATGTCTTTCGTTTGCACTCCTGTGAGGAAGTTGAATTGCAATTCTGTATTATGTAAATAATGAATAAGTTAGATAGCATTTACTGGAAAAGGGTATTGCTGTGGGCACATTCAATTACAGAACAATACTAGGACAAGCACCACCATCTGAACAAAGTATAAGTGTTTGAACAATTCAAAAGAACAGTTTGTCCCCTTCTCATTCTTTACTTGTTACTACACGATTCCGCACCTAGTTATTATGATTCATGAATATCATTACACACAATTCATTACGATTTCAGCTGAAACTTAACCTTTTAGAAAACAATAAAAGTACAAAGCATGTTGCCCGAAGCAAAAAATTAGGAACAAACAAGTAAAAATAAAGAGCAATAGACCTTAGATGGATCCTCAACGACATGAACTGATACTCTAGAGATTTCAAAATAAAAAGAAATGAAGGAATTGTAGCTGACACTGAGTGTTTAGAACTAGTGTCTCTTTCGAAAATGGAGAGTGCCAGGGATGTAAAAAGCTAGACTTCCGTCATTTGAAGGTCAAACATTTGCTGGCTAGTTTAATAAACAATATTAAGCAAATGCTGACCAAATCCTCATATTAATAGAGAAAATGATACATTTGATAACTAGGAAATTCAGCAATTGAGAAGAATACTCAACAACTCGAGTCTTCTAGAATGTTTACCTCTGCCAAATTACGCTCACCCAGCCAAATTACGCTCACCCAGCCTGCAACCATTCCGTCATGTACAGCCATACTCTATCACTCTTACCACTTGCTAATTCTTGTATTCTCTATTCAAAGGGAGGAGGCGATGGTCTCCTCCATGGAGTAGGACTCTGCCATATACAAAAATGTGACAGCCCCAGACATTATGAAACCTTGCAGAAGAGAGGTCAGAGGCTTTCCCCAACAACATGCAAAAAAGGTCCATAAACAGATCTGGCTTCCCTGCAAAAACAGAAAATGTATTTGTCATCAAAATTGGGCACTCACCAAAATTAGGTTCACAACAGAAGAAATGGTGAGTAGACTGGTTACTTAAGAAAAGAGCACTCAGCTGCCATTTTATGGATGCTCTCCAAGGATCTGGTACTCTTAAAGCATGGATCTAGGAAGATTGGAAGCCTATGAGTACAATGGAGACATTGATGATGCCTAAACGCTATTTTCTCAAAAATTTTGCCACCACACAGGAGGTATTCATTTCAATATACAAGTTGTTGACTCTTTGATGGAGTAGATTGTGGATATAGTTATGATAGATATGAGTTTGGGAAATGGGTCCTTTGCATGGACAAACAAGGGGTTAGGCAAGCACCATATTACTGAGGGACTTGACAAAGGTGGATACAACCAGTCCTTTGCTCAGATATTAGAGTTCAGACATCAACACTATCCAATCATAAGCCTGTTATGCTATCTATCAACCCCACTGGACCCTGTCCAAGGACTCAGTTCAGAATCGAATCAATGTAGCTCACTGACAAAGGCTTCCATGCTAAGTTCCTGAATGGTGGACAACTGCCCGATTCATTCCTGTATATCCTATGTATTGATTTTCACAAAAGCTTGACTTCCTATGTCATAAAATAGTCAAGTGGAGCTACACTGACTTTGGCAACATATTTGACAAAAGCAAGTGAGTTTTGGATGGATTGCCTTATCATTTGGTCTATTGTTTCTTGTCCCTAATCGCAGCCCTTTGGATTCAATATATTATATGTTCCGAGAAAGCCTTCATAACAGTTCGGGAGGAGTTGGAACAAGTTAAAAAGGCTGGGTGATTACATTTGATCTGCGATTTCCATTACAGCCACTGCTGTTCATGATGTGAGCTGCCATATTCATTTTGGTACAGGTCGTACTGTTTAAAGAAACTGATAATTCATATTTGATTTCAATCTGCATTTGGTGGTTGGGTGATCACTTTGGTTGCTGTATCTCATGTTGTGGAGGCTATACTCCTGTTGTGATGTCATATCGCAGGTGATATGCTTGTTATTTTCCAGCTAACCGCACCTTAACAGAGGGCTGTACTTAACTGATTTTGGTTGCAGGATTACTTCTGATATTTATTAGCATTTCTAGTCCTTCATATTGCAGTTATTGGAGATTAATTGTAACTTGTTGCCGCTGGTTATCATATGAAGTTATCTTTAGTTGGTCATCATTTCTAGCACTGCTTGCTTATGTTTACCTTGTAAATTTCTGTGTTGTTCTCTGCCAGAAATCACAGAAGTTGTAGTAGATTCCATTTGTAGACTTGGAAGACATAACTGCTAGATAGTTTTGCATTAATATTGTAAGTGGATTCTGGAAGGTTTACTGCCAGATCCCTCATTGATGTTTATCCGAGTTCCAGGATGCAGGGACAAGGGGACAGTTATACGTGTATATATACCATAAATGATAATTTACACAAGTTGTACAAAATTAAATAATAAATACAGATTTGAGAATACACTACAGTGCTACACAATTAAACAATTCTAATTGTCAAATCATAAATGTAATCATTTGAATATCGTAGTAGCTGAAAGTTGGAATCCATTACAAATGAGCTGAAAGTTCAAAGTATCAACTTGAGTCTAGAAGTGACAAGATCCATCACATTGAGATGAAAATAATAAGACAGAAAAAGTTGTTGCAGTCAACAAGATCCGTTTACCTTCCTTGAATCATTCATTGCAGGCTTCTATATGTGCTCTTAACAAACTTTCAAGGAAAATACAGAACCAGCAACACAATTGCTAGACCCACCTGGGTAGAGGACAAACTACCACAAAGCTGTCCAATAGCAATCAATAGCCTAGAGAAGAGAAAAAAGGTGGAGTGTACGGGTCTTGATAGAGATATCACAGATATAAGATATATAAAGGATTTCAGGTAAGGCATATGGGACAGCTCCCTAAAGATTGATGCAGCTGTGCCATATGTTACCACTTGGTCGGATACATTTCAGAAAGTGGAATTTGATGATTAATAACTATCATAATTAGTACATTTACATTGTTAAAACCAAATAACAGTTAATGGACCACTTACAGCACACTGTTGAGATCAGAAATTCAACAGAACTGATGACCAGCACTGGATCTCTGTCTGTCTGTGGCTACGAGTTCATATATCTCATCTGTTATTGTTTTCTGCTTCAGCTTGTCTCTGATGGCTATAACCTTGATATAAATCGAATTCAAATAATCAATGTGCATGTGTGTATATCAATTCATTGTATATATGCATGGATATGTGTTGGCATGCATATATCTACATATATACACATATTAATGTGTCTACATATATATATCAATCAATTCATTATACATATGCAGATTAATGTGTGAATTTATTATACACACACGCTAATTTGTATATAATGAACTTATATATATGTGCACACACATTAATGATTAATCTGTATATATATACCAATTAATGTGTGTATATGTATAAATCCATTATATATACACATGTGCACACATTAATCTGTATATATATACACACATTAATCGGTATATATATAATGAATTCATATATAATGTGTATACATGTACAGATTAATGTGTGTGTATATAATAAATTTATATATATAATGTGTGTATATATACACAGATTAATGTGTGTGTATATAATGAATATATTTATATACATAGATTAATGTGCGGGTATATATATATTATATATACATACAGAATTTGATTTATATCAAGTTTATAGTCATTAGAGACAAGCTGAAGCATAAAACAATAACAGATGAATGACCAAGGAATTTGTAGTTATGTTTGTCTACACACACATGTATGTACACTTGCACACACATACTTTATATATATATACGTGTATGCATATGTATGTGCGTATACATATACACACACAAGTACAAGTTCCTCAGTCATTCATCTGTTATTGTTTTATGCTTCAGCTTGTCTCTTATGGCTATACCCTTGATCTAAATCAATTTCAAATATATATACACATATGAGTTCTTCAGTCATCATCTGTTATTGGTTTATGTTTCAGCTTGTCTCTTATGGCCATACACGACATAATTTAAATTCAAATGAATTAATGCTGCTTCATCAGTTTATGTGTTATGGTTACATCTTTAAAGTTACATTTTTGTTTTCCATTGCTGGCAGATGTTTTAAAGCTGGGAGATTCAACTCGGATCAATGAGCGTTGCTTGGAACTGCAGAAGAATAAAAGCTGTGGAAGATCCAGCAACAAGGTGGTAGCAAGTGTACCCTTTTCATAATGTACTGAATCTTTTCCCTGACATAAGACTTTCTTATTATATTATGAAATTTAATATTGATGTGAACTTTTTACCTGCTCTAAGGCTTTTCTCATTGCAGTATAGAATCCTTAGTTTCTATGAATTGTTTTTAATATGAACTCCACTATCATTGAGTACTCTATTAAATTTGCAATGCCTATTGATAATTATTGGGATTGTTCTATATGGTGGTCATTCATTTTACTTTCTTTCACTAAACGAAAATATTCTAATATTTTCAGTCAAAGCCAATTAAAAATTTATGAAATGCAGGGTATTCAGTCTCAGTTATCTTCGTGTAAGCTATAGTTCATTGGATGGTTCAGAATTAAGATCATATGTACAAAATTTAACTAATTACTTTGTACATTACAGTTTTGACAATCAAGAAACTAAGTGTCATGAGGAGGTGCAAGAACAGCACAACTGCCCATAAACCATTATTTACTTCAAATTGTTTTAGATTGTAGAAGAAGGCCCTGAAGACTGTCGTTATTTATATACATATATAAACAAGTATTGAGATCAAGCAATTAGCAGTCAAGCTACCACTGGTTGCTCAAGCTTCTGTGTTTAAGAATTGATGAATTATTTCAAGTTGATGTTGCAAGTGCTCCATGATGATTTTGTGTCAAGTATTCTGGAACTTAAAGAGCCGAACCATGTAAGGATCATATACCTTGATTACTAGCAGTTGGTGAAGAATAGGATGTTAGGAACTACTGTTCTGATATCTGTATTAGGTATTAGTTAGTGTTGGTTTGGGTACATATAATTTGTAAGTTGCCCCATTTGCTAAATTAGATTAAAAGTACTTATCTCTTATGTATGGAGTAGCAGTAGTTGTCTTCAGTTAGACTCTTTATATTGTATTTATCCCACGTGTATGGGGTAGTAGTAGTTGTCTTTAGTTAGACTCTATATGTTGCATAGTTACTGGGAGACGCAAGGTACTGGTATTGGTATGGGGACGGGGATGCCAATCAAGTTAGGGTACGTGAGTTAAATGAATAAGGAGATGGCTATTTTATAGGTAAATGATTCACCAGAAATTTTGGGTATGGGGACTAATACGTTGTCTATGTTCCCATAATGGAGAATCCCGGCAACTATAATATGTTGTAATGACCCAACAAGTGTAAGACATCTTGAATATATATATTTGGAGCTGCTGCTCTATTGGAGGATTGCCCCCTCGAAGTGGTGCTGCGAACATTAAAATATTCTAATTTCTGTTTTATCTGTGCATTCCATCTGATTGAGATTTGTTATTGCATATTATATTTTGTAGGGTCTTATTTATCTTTGCAGGTTCCTTCCAAGTGGTATCATAGCTCTTTCTTGGTCCCCTTCTTGGCAATTCACAATCTCTCTTTTCGGAACTTGGTGCACTCAAGCACCTGTGATAGGACAAGAGCCTATTGTAGGATCGAGTGAAACTCCTGACTGATTAAGTGAGGGAAGTACTTGGGCATAAAATCAGCCCAAAAACTCATTGTGAGGACTGAAATATTTTCCCTTAATTTTTTTGAAATTTAACAGAACAATATTAGCACAAACACCATTGATTAGTGTTAGTTCCAAAGATAACCAGCTTGGAAAGTAACCCTTCACCAAGACTGTTCACCAAGATCCCAATGCGGGCGTGGTGATAGCATATGGTGCCAGGGATTGTTAGCAATTAGAAATAAATGCAAAGTTACTAGGTGGCTAGCCGATCATGAATGAAAAGTAATTCTTGAAATACAAGTAGGCGGATAACCGACCATAAGCTTGACCATTTATTCAGTGGGAGCAATATTAATTACAAATTATAAGGCAGCAAGCCAACCATGAATCTGCTCTACCACTTATTCAGTGGGGGGAATTATTAAACTTAAATGTGCTGAAAGTAAAATGCTTCAACACATATCCAATGGGAGCCAAAAACAAAACTAAATTGCAGCAATAAATAAACAGCTGTTAGTACTACTAACCAGCTTTACAAAGATAGAGTTTTTAGCTGCAAATACATAGAATTATGCTTCCAAAACCACCAAGAGTTAAGAGTATAAATCTCTAACTATTACAATATGGGAACGATATAAAATTGAGCTCAAATCAGCAGTATAACAAAATTCAACAAGTCTGATTAGAAACAACAAGTATAGAAAATCAGACTAGCAAGTCCAAAATTTACCAAAATGCTCATATCTCTCTCCAAACAGCTCCGACAAAGATGAAACTGAATGCAAATGAAAGCTATGAGCTGGGCAATCAAGTACCAAATGAGCAACCATCCAAATATCTCTGGATTATTTATGCACGCTTTCCAAAGCAGCCATAGTGAAACCCCAATCTCCAAGAAGGGGCGACCAGCTCTAAAAATTCAAAGACACCACCAAAAATTCCGAAACCTTGTGCAAAGGGGCGCCCAAGCAAGGGAAGAACATAGAGCCAATACTCAGAATGAAAGAAAATTTGTCCATTGAGTTACAAATGAAAACATGCTACAGCCATACTCGAACCAGCAATATTAAAATCAGATTATACAATAGCAATCTGAATTCGGAAATCAAGAATAAACTCAATCTGCACTCCTAGATGAAGCACAGTCTTCAGAATCCAGTTACATACTGTCTTGCAAGTACAAAACTAAATGGATGGAGCTAGGAGTTATGCGTTCCTTGAAGCGAGAGCTCTGAATTCATTTCAGCAGCATTTCAATACAATCAACAATGGATGCTAAATGAATGAGCAAAACTTCATATAAATAACATTTTGTGATGACCTTTCAACTTCCATCTTTTCCCTCCAAGAAGGGACGCCCAAAACATTTTTGAATTGTTTTACTTTTAAAATATAATTTATTCTCCCTCTTCTAGGCGTCCAAGGCACATGAGCACTTAATAAACATTATAAAATATTTAATTACCTCACATGAGGTGTCCACCCTCAAAGCCCACCTTTTAAAACAACCTTAAGTCATTTTGTTAGGCTAAGGTCCCAAAATGATATTAAAATATTAAAATGACTTAAGTTATCCAATTTGCTCAACAAGCTCAAAGTGCCTAAGGCTCATATTATCAAAACTGCTTGCCTGAAGTAGAACTGCACTACAAAAACTAAACTGCTGCCAAACATAGCATTGCCCGAAATAGAAAGATGACTGGAGATGACTGAGCTACTGCTAGGATGACATTGCCATAAATAGAACTTACTAAAAATAGCAAATTGCTATAAATAGTAAGTGTTCGCAAACACCTTTTGAGTACAAACCAAGCAATCGTCATGACTTACTAAAAATAGTAAGTGCCCGGAAAGGTTGTTAGATGGAAATGCATGTTATACCATTATGAAGTTCTCTGAAAACTCCAAAAAACCTAGAAACCATTCTCACATGCAAAGTATCTACTAGAAATGCATGTCATTTTCTTGTCATGCATGTTACCTTATCCTGAAGCTCTCCAAAAACCCAGAAAGCTCCACCAGACATGCATCAAAAACTCTCACATGCAAACCTTCAAAACCTCCTATAAAATAGGAAGCCCTAATTTCCATTTCTGACTAGCCTACGGGCCTCTGAAAATAGGCTATCAACCACAAAAGAGCGTATGGCTAAAATGGGGACATTACAAGGATTGAGGAGTACCTAAAGACCCCCAAGTAGTTAGAATCTGAGGGAATTTGCCTGCAAAATGGGTCAACAACTTTGTACCTTATATTTTTAGTAGTTTTTACCCCAAGTGTATACAATGAGTTGTTGTTAGGAGGTAAAGTTGTGGCTAGAATATTAACAACTACTCAATGGGAAAATTGTTGATACCCTGAGAGCATTTCTTGATTAGACAACCTCTGAGTGCTATGAGGTTTTCCCTTGAACCTCTAGTCAATTACAATATTTTGGGGCCTGACTCTTTAGAACTGAGTTTTTGCTAACAACAATTGTCATTCGTGAATCATAGTTGTAGAGAGGAGTTTGTATGGGTGCTTACACAATAGTTCCAAATTTTTGAGGTGAAAATCTCCCAGTCAAAGAGGGATTTGGTTCTTTTGACTAAATATTTGCCCAAATGGTATTATCTATGAAAAAAAAAATTGGTGCAAATTTTTGAACCTTGTGAGTAAATTAGCTAATTATCTCATTGAGCTGATCACATTGGTCTATATATCAGGTAACCCACCAAATTGTCACTTGGAAACAATAGTGTGCCTCCCAAAGTAGATTCTAAGGTTGAAGTTGAAATAGCTAACATCCAACATACTCTTTCCAACATGCAACTACAATTTATCAGCCTTAATATGAATATCAACCAAGTTGACTTTGGCTTGATCAGCTGGCCAAATAGTCTAATTTTCGGACCAACTATAATTGTTGCAATCAACATAATTTAGAGAGTATCTCTATGGGCCTCCCAAAGGCCTCAAATATTGATATGCCCAAATTTCATGGGGACGTTGGCAAATGGTTAGGAATTATGGAATGCTACCTCGATATTTATCAAGTTCATAAAAATGAGCATGTTGCTTTGGCTAGCTTTGCTTTAGGAGTAGTAGCCTAGTGGTATCTTTGGTGTACCAAGTTGTGTACAAGAATATCCAAGTTGGCCAAATTAAAAAAAATCTCTTCTTGCTTGATTCAAGTCAAGTTTTTATGAGGACCTAGAAGGCAAATTCTTTATGCTTGTTTAGATAGGAAATATCATTGACTATATCACCAATGTTGAGATGCCAAATTATACATAGGGGCTATCAAACATTGCTCTTAAAAAAAGTTGTTTTTTTTTTTAAGCAAAAGGCACGAAGGCCTATATATATATATTATAAAATAAGATTTTACATAAGTTCAGATAACCCCTTATCAGCAACTATATGCAGACTCTTAAAAGTTGTTTTATTTTGAGCTTGAAACTAGAAATTTAGGCAGAAATAACAATGAAACCCACAACATATGGGCTAAGGCAAATGTTGTTGTAGTTGTTTGCTTGGTAGAAGACAAGCCCATGGCTCAAAAAAGTTTGGGGACTCACTTCTTAGTCCACCTAGCTACAAAATGATCTAGGAGATTGAGGGAGTAAACCCGCTACTATCAATAGGCTATCCCAAGAGAAGATGATAGAGAAGTGGGCTAAGGGACTTTCTTTTAATTGCTATCAAATATGGGAGAAAAGCCACTTGTGTAGAGAACAAAGGTTGCATCTCATTGATTTAGTAGGTGTGACTAGTGATAGTAAGGAGTCTTTGCACAAGGAGGACAAGGCAGCTTTACAGAGCATTGAGTCAACAAAGGAGGGTCATATCTCTTTTCATGCTTTCTCATATTTGTCTTCTCCCAAAACCCTCAAAGTCATTGGTTACATCAAGCACCAACAAGTTATGGATCTAATTGATGGAGGCAACACTCGTAATTTCACTAGCAAGAAACTCACTAACCAACTCCATAGTTATGTCCATTCTTGCAACAATTTCCAAATTATGGTGGGTAGTGGAATTACCATGTGTTATGGCAATAGGTGTTGTAATGTCAAATTCTCCATGGAGGATTGTTAGTTGACGTTTGAATATATGCTTTCTCTATTGATGGTGCTGTGTGGTCTTGGGAGTGCAATGGTTGCAAACATTGGGACCACTCACTTGTGCTTTATTCCCAACTTTTGGATGAAATATTGTCGATAGGGAAAAGAATATGCTTTGCATGGTATGAAGGATACATATGTTCACTTGGTTACTTCTCACAACATAGAGAAGTTGTTAAAGGAGGGACATTCTATTATTATTGCAAGGTTCCACTCTCTTGAAGCTCACTCTCCCTCATCTTCTTCTCCCCCTCTAGATTTGCAAGGGATATTTTGGATTGGCATCAACATGTTTTTGAGGAACCTAAAGGGTTGCCTCCAGGACGATCACATGACATTGCCATTCTCATAATACCAAGTAGCAATCTTGAAGCATCTGGCCCTACAAATATCCTTTTTAACAAAAGAGTGAAATTGAGAAGGTGGTTTGGGAGCTATTAGAGATTGGTGTCATCTTATCTAGTAGAAGTCCTTATTCACCCTCTTTCCCCCCCTCCCCCCCCATCTTGATGGTTCCTAAGAAAGATGGCAAATGGTAGATGTGCCTATATTTCAAGGAACTCAACAAGTTGACCATCGAAGACAAGTTCCCTATTCTCATCATAGATGATTTATTGGATGAGCTTATTTGAGTCAAGATGGAAGATATTCCCAAAATGGTTTTCTAGAAATATGGTCACTGTTAGTTCTTGGTGATACCCTTTGGCTTGACTAATGCTCCCTATACCTTTAGAGTTTGATATCTTTGCAAATTCAAAGGCTATGTCAGATGTCCAATTGCTACCTCTACAAATTCATTTGGGTATTTTTTGATGGTATTCTCATTTACAATGGCAATTAGGATGATCATATCTAGCATGTGGAGCTTGCCCTCCAAGTTTTAGAGGATCATTCCCTTTTCGCCAAGTGCTCTAAGTGTGCAAGACCTAGAATATTTGGGATACATTGTTTCACAAGAGAGAGTGTGAGTGGATCCAAAAAAGATAATGACAATGCACGATTGACCCAAATGCAAATCACTCAAAATTTTCTTAGGCTTGCTTGGGTACTACTAGAAGTTTGTTGGGAATTGTGGCAAAATTGTAGGACCTCTCATAGCATTGCTCAATTTTTTTTGGGTATGGATTAAGGCAGCTGAGATAATTTTCCATGCCCTCAAAGTTGCTATGTGTTCCACCCCGGTTTTGGCAATGTTCAGTTTTCAATAACCATTTGTCCTAGAGTGTGATGCTTCTAAGACATGTATGGTGCTGTCTTAATGTAAGATGGTCAACTGCTTGCTTTTACCAGCAAGCAACTAGCAAGGTAAAATTTGGCTAAATCCTCTCTTGAAAAGGAGATGACTATTCTACATGTTGTTCAGCATTGGCATCCTTACTTATTGGGCCGCAAATTCTAAACCAATGTTGATCATTATAACCTTAAATATAACTTGCTGCAAAGGGTGTTATCCCTTGAATAACAAAACTAGGTGACTAAGATGCTAGATTTTGATTATGAGATTGCTTATAAAAAAGGCAAAGAAAATGTGGTGGTTGATGTACTTTCTTGTAAGTATGAAGAGGAAGGTTCATTATTCTTTCTCTTAGTTATAGAACCCACTTGGATAGAGGCAATTCTTCTAGAATGGGAAGTTGATTCCAAAATTTAGAATATTATTCCATTGTTGGAACAAGATCCTTAGTCGGTGCCAAGTTTTATATGGTTGGGATGAGTGTAGAAATACCATGATTGCATGTAATGGAACTTCATTCAACCCCCACAACAAGCACTCAAGCTTCTTGAAGATATATGATTGCATCAAGTGAAGTCTTTTTTGTCATGGACTTAAGCAGGATGTCAAATCTTTTGTGGTCGAGTGTGAAGTGTGTCAACTCTGTACAACAAAAATGTTTTGGGGAAAAGTCAGCAAACCAAAAGATCAAGTGTTGTTCAAAAAATCAGGATTTAATTGGAGAAAAATTGAGAAAAAATTGGACATTCAAAAACCATAGAAAAGGGCAAAATAAGGGAGAAAATCATACCACTTTTTAAATTTAAAGGCATTTCAATAGCAGAGAGATATACAAAGAAAATAAAATTGAGAGTTTAGCCCATGAATTGTAGAATATAGATTTTTATCATCTATACTCATATTGCTGATTGCATTGCATTGCACAATACATAGTGCATAAATAGTAACTAGATGCTTATAGTTTTCAAAATTTCAATTACAATTTACTTTGCATAAAGTCAACCTACAAACTAAGCATAGAGTTCAAAAAACTCAGATGTAGCCAATGATTCTTGCTGCTACGAAGAGGGCTACAAGTCCTAATGATGAAGGTCCTTTGTATGACCTCTCCTAAGTTGTTGAATTAGATCATTGTCAAGGTAGGCCTTTGTTAGGATATCAAAATCAAAATCATCAAGATCAAGGACATCATCATTTGCAATCCACTTAGAATATGGATTGATCTTGTTGAGGTCAATTGGCTGGTCTTCCTCAACGGTACTTGATTTTTTCCATATAGAAGATAGATTTGGCAATTGAAAGTGAAAAAAAAACAACGATTACAATTTATAATTATGATTGCAAATATTTCAAAACCCTAACTTTGAGCTTTCGTTAGCTTTAGGTGGAGGTTATGGTGAATGAACAAAAAGTCATTCATTTGTTGTTGCATTTCTTGGAATGTACATGTTCAAAAACACTGTAAGTACGCTTGCAAGTGGATGAATTACGTGGTTGGCTCAAAATATGCATTGCCATTCATCAAAGAGTTTTGGCTTCTTGGCCACCAAAATCCCACCATTGCATTGAAAAACACATTATCTTGAAATGATATCATGTAAGATCTCCTAAAAGCTTAACACTTTTTATATAAAGTCTACAATAGAGAGAGATTGTCAAAATTTTATGGAGTCTACCTGATTTAAAGGTCTTCTTGCCTTTCATGACAACCATACTTGAGAGAAAACCCCTTGTTTGCATGTAGATTGACAACTCTACCAAAACCGCATCCAACTTTGTTGGGGGTAGGGAACATTTTCTCCTTGGACATGAGTAGGCCCATTGTGATCTCAACATCATCTTTTGAATGAGGGGCTATAGAACAACAATGGATTTAGATAGTCTCTAGTGGCATGAGGAGGGGAGTGCATTTTTCAATCCCATCTCCTATTGATTATGTCCCACAATTACATGCCCTTTTCCCTATTATTTTCCATCCTATCACTCATCTTGTCATTGGCCCTATTCATGACTTCATACAAATAGCCCATGGGGGATTTCTCCCCATCCACTAGTCCCAAAGCTTTTACTAGAGACTCTAAAATTTGACCACCTATTTTGCTGCATCCCAAAAATAGGAAAAATGTACTTTGCCATTGTTATGCCGTCCATTTTATTGATCAAGCTAGGCCCCATCCACTCATGGTGGCTCTTCATATAACTAGCTTGACGAAATGCATAAACACGACTCAACTTAGGCCATGCAATTTGAAGGTTAGAAACAAGGGTTAGTTGGAAATTGTTGTTGAAACTTGAAAGAGGTCTATGACTACCTTGAAATGTGTTGTCTATTGCCAAACTTGAAGTTGTAGTGAAAAAGCTTAGGTAACAACAAAAAAAAACCTTAGCCATGTCGTCCAAAATGTGCCTTTGAAATGCTAAAAAATTTCCGAAACTACCTTCTAATGAATTTATATATCTCTTGAAAATCTCTAAAGAAAAAAATTGTGTAAAAATACATTGAAAATTAGTCAAAATATTGATAGTCATGCGTTAGCTGAATTTTTTCATGATTAAGATTTGATTAAATGGCAAATAAACAGTCAAAATTGTGGCCAATGATTTTACGAAAAAATAAATGATTCTAAGAGGGAAAAGTTGAGATCGGTAGTGATTCTTGGTTAATGGTATTTTTTTCCCCTTTTTTCCTTCTATGGTCAACACAACAAAGGGGAGACAGCCAAAATTCTAGGATTGCTACATTCCCTTCCTATTCTATACATAGCTTGGGCAGATATTTCCATGGGTTTCACTATAGGGATTGTTGGCAAGAAAATGGGACATAGGTCAAAGTTTTGAGCCCAAGGAATTCTTACGAGTTGTATTTATACCCTGGTGACAACAATAGTAGAATGAAATAGATTATATAATGTATAATAACATAATGCAGTAATAAATCAGAACCATAAGCATAAACTTTAATCACATTTCAGATTAAATAGTTATTAATAATGCCTCTGTATATTATACTCATATCATTTGATACAACATTGTTTGATCTCAATATATTCTCTTTATCTTCTTGTACCTATCCTATATTCTATCATGTTTTCTTACCTTCTCTTATCTCTTACATATTTTCATCTATATACATACTATTTGGGATGTGTCCCTTACAATATACAACTAATCTTATTGGTCTTAGTTGGCCTTGGGCTCTGCATTCCATTTGCGACAACTCACTGTGGGTTCTGCTTCTTTTGCAACTCTGTTATGTCTTTTGCTATATCTTTGCCAACATCATCTCCCCTTTCAAAACCATGTCTTGTCCTCAAGACATGCAAGATGGACTTAATTTGTAGGTAAAATGTTCTTATAGATCTCTTCTAGTTGAACAAATGTGCTGTCCCATTGGGATTTTGTTTGTTGGAGGACTTGTACCTGTGTGAGGATGCATTCAACTTTTGGCATAGTGGATGGGATTTGTATTTGTTTTACCATGTTCTGTGCATCACGAAGGAGGCCAGTGATGTGCAATCCTTAAATTCACTACTTCTCTTAATTGTTAAATTTGACCCTTTATTATGAAGAGGTGTGGAAATACACAATAAGCACTAGCCCTCAAGGAACAAGGCACTAAAGTATGGCATATAGAAGGGAGGAGATCCAAGAAGACATGAATTACAGTAGTTGATTGAATCACAATCAAGTGCAACATCACTGGGTAAGTTCAATTGAATAAAGAAATTATTTGTTTCAATGGGAAATATTGGAAAAAGAGTGAAGGAAAACAATAATTTAATGTGTAAAAGATATTTTGGAAGGAGAATTGATGAAAGTTAAAAGGTGTAATTCATAACTGATGGAAAGGATAAAATTGATAAGAAAGGATAATTATGAATATTTATGTGAAAATAATATTTTGGAAAAGAAGTGGAGAATGTTAGACCAAAAAATGAAAAATGGGAAGAAAATTTGAAGTTGTTTGATGAGATTAAAAAGAAGAATGAATATTTGGAAGAAAAACTAAAGAGAATAGAAGAGGGAAATACTTTACCTATGTTCCATGGCGTTTCGGGGATGGGGATGGTGTTAATGTTTATCAGCGTCGGTTGATCCTTCCAGCTCATGCCATTTGAGAAAGTATTAAACTGAATGTAGCCTTCGGCTATTCATTTAATACTCATTATTTGTGTCTTACTTTCTGGCCGACATAAAAAGATCTCTTGTTATTTATCTATTAAAGGCCGACATTTGTAAAAGCTATTTAAATGTATTGAGGCCGACATATAATGGTGTGGTATATATTCGATCTCAAGTTATGACATTTGATATATAGATTTTCTTCGATTGATCTCTGCCAGTCCGATATATACTACTGCAATCTAGTGGAGCTCGTCCTTATGAAAGTGCGAATATAAACAGAGAAGCTCGATCTTAACAGAGGGCGAACTTGTATATGACTTAAAGGCTATTATCAGTTGGTTATTCATATTAGTTTGCTTCATAAAAGTGCGAACTGATCAGAGATTCAGATGTGAAAGTGCGAACAGTCCAGATATCATCAAGTGCGGATGTATCTTCAAGTGGGAATGGACGAGTTCTGTCAGATCAGCATATAGTGCGAGCACATTCGATATTGCGAGTACATCGGATAAATCAAGGTGCGATCTCAGCTTCTATGCTAGCGCGAATACATCAGACAACAAGTGTGAACTTAAGTGTGAATTCAACAGATCGATGTCATCACTAAAGAGCGAACTTGTTTGAGAGTTAAGTGTGAACTTACCAGATCGAAGACATCCATCAAATGCGATCTGGTCTGAGAGTTAAGCTCGAATACTCCAGTTTGACAGCTCTATACAAGTACGAATTTACCAGATCCGCAACATCATGAGATGCGAATTGATACATGATCTGATCAAAGTGTGATTATATATTCAAGGCAAAGCTTCAGCTTTCAGATCTGTCAAGTGTGAAATCTGAGAAGTTGAGAACCTTCAATGCTAAGTGATCATTGTTGATCTGTATTCTTATCTTTGCCAGGTGTGATCTAAAGCTTGTTATCTGTTATTATTTACTGCAAGGTACTGCATACTGGTCTTGTGTTAGACCACATTGTAATTTGTAAAGATTACCACTGTTGCATCATTTATAAGAGAGATCTTTGTTGCTGGGTTTTTCTCCCTCTAGAGGAGGGTTTTCCCAGGGTATATGCTGTGTTATGTTGTCTGTTTTTTGAATTATTTTCTGTGCATTCATATCTGATCATAAAATCAACATGGTATCAGAGCGGGTCTGTGGAAAGATCCGATCAGATCTTGAAAAATAACTCGAAGTCAGATCTAACATCTTCTACTTGAGCAAGTAGAGTACTTCTGTACGGGATGCATCCTTTGGTCATCTACAAAATCTTTGAAAGGAGTGCATCATCTTGGCTCTCTTCATGAGTTTACTTGAGTCATTTTGTTAGCAATCTGAGATCAGAAAGTTATATGCGGTAATCTCACCTTCCGGGATCTGTTATCTAAAAGCACATGATTATGGAAGTCAAGAGCTCAACCATGTCAGATTGTGCTGCCAAGGGTTGAAATCAAAAGGCTGCAATCAAGTAGAGATAAGTAATTGGTTCCTTTCCTTTGTTTATATTCCTTTATGTGAATCTCAATTGTGCAGATCTGATAAAGTCTTTTCCTATCTATCTCTAACAATTTGGGTATTGCTAGTAAACATATTGCATAACCTAGTGGATTGCAGTTGGAAACGGAGTGCACTGCAAATTTGAGCAGTCATGGGCCTTGTTCAAATTTAACCTTGTCATGAGTCTGTGTTCGAGTCATGAAGGCTATGGATTGATCTGAGCATAAGATCAGCATGCTGTGTTCAATAATTGTTTTCATCAGAATGTTAAAGAAGATAAGTATTCTGTGTTTTGTTGAAATCACATTTCTATTTTGAATCATGGGCCTGTATTCAAACCGTAAAAGTTGCATGTTGATATGTACTTTAAATCAGCGTATCTCACAATATAAACAAGTATTCTTTATTTGTTGTATCTTGGACATTGTGTGATTAGTATAAGGAGATTGTTACTTCTCTTAATTTGTGATTTCTAGGTCAAAGATTCTTTGATTACTTCAAATTATCCATTGTGAGTTGATCTAGACTAATCATGTAAATCCTTTGATATATGTCCTTGAGATAAGAATCAGCAAAAGAGAAGAGATTGGTATCCTTATGTTGTGATAGGTTGATCACATCGATACCCTTCTCCAATGCATGTGTTGTGATAGAATCTTGAACTCTTGGGAGAGTTGATTCTACATGCCAACCGTTTAATGCATTCAAGAAATCTGCAGCTGTGCAGATCATTCCTTTATTGTGCAGAGTTAGGCACTATCGAGAGAAGCAAACAAATGAATGAACGAAAGAGCTATATCAAAACTT
>VDFB02370363.1:0-14759 GCA_007258455.2 Sequoia sempervirens | reverse complement strand
ATCTCTCTCTAAAATGCTTGCAGGAGCAAGAAGGTGATGAGAAATTGCTTAATGATGAAAAGCTTGAGGCATCTTATGAGAAAGCCATGCCAATCAAAGAAATAATCAAGCAGCCTTGGGACTGAGCTAATGGCCAGAGGGAGCTCACTTCCAGAAGTCTCCTTTGCAATCTCTGGAGCAAGGATCAAGAGGGAGTCTTGTAACTCACTGAGAAGAAGTGAAGATTGTTAGAGGATCCCTTCAGTTGCTGAGATCAGATTTGCTCAAGATTGCCTTCTGGGTTTGCCATTGGTAGCTCTGCAAACCTATTCAGAATTGTGAGATCTGAGATGAGGTCAAGAAAGACTATCCTGAACTCTCTACAGTACCAGAGGTGTGCGCTGGAAAACATTTATCTAAGTCAAAGTGTTGCAGGCAATCTTGGACAAAGAGGTCAGAAGATTGATGCAAGTGCCTAAAGATTTAGAGGGAGCCCGCTGAGCCTGAAGAAGATGGTAATCTTGCTGCAGCTAGTTCAGATTTGGTGGATCCTATGTTGTACAGACAGTTGATTGGATCCTTGATGTAACTAGTTGTCACTAGACCTGATAGTTGCTATGCAGTGAGTGCACTTAGCCAGGTTATGTGTGATCCGAGGCAGATACATCTTGTTGCAGCTAAACATATCCTGAGATACTTGCGTGGCATAGTTGGATATCGATTTGAAATTGCTCTACTTAGGAATCTTGGAACTTGATTACTGGTTTCATCGATTACGATTGAAATGAGGTTGTATCACAGTTGAAAAACACCTCACAAGAACATTGCTTCGGTTTAGGTTACTGTGATTTCTGAGATTGCGTGAAATGATTAGCATTAGGTATAAGCGAGAGGCCGAGTATATTGCAGCTTGCATGGCAACTCGAGAAGCAGTGTGGCTTCATAAGCTCCTTGCAGGATTGTTTGGACAATCAATGGAGCCCACCATTATTCATTGTGATAATCAGAGTTGTGTAAAGCTCTCTGTCAATCCTGTGTTTCATGACATAACCAAGCATGTTGAGATCAAGTACCACTATATCAGAGATATGGTACTGAGAAAGGCTGTACAGCTGAGGTACATTAGCACTGATGAGCAGACGACAGATATTCTCACCAAGCCTCTCGCCAGGGTAAAGTTTGTGTACTTTCGAGACAAGCTTGGAATGGTGGAGAATCCAGCCTTGACTGAGTACGAGTCTTAGTATCAGCGAGCCTTGCTTAATGAGTTCTTCTCTGTGAGAGAAGTTCGAGGTGAAATCCCTTGTTAATGCACTTTCTTCTATGACGGAAGAATTTGAGGTGAAAGCCCTCGGTTCCACCCTCTGAGAGAGTCATGGTGGATGTCATGTGTGTGACTCCATGACATATCTGGTACTTGTGTTTCACCCTTTGAGAGAGTCATGGTGAAAGTCACTTGAGGTGACAACATCACGCAAGTGATGAACACTTGTACTTACTATTGCATCTTCTTCTGTGACAGAAGAATTTGAGGTGAAAGCCCTCATCTCCACCCTCTGAGAGAGTCATGGTGGATGTCATGTGTGTGACTCCATGACAACATCACGTGAGAGAGTCCGTGATAATCCTTCTGTACTTGTGTTTCACCCTCTGGGAGAGCCATGGTGAACGTCACTTTGAGGTGACACCATCACGCAAGTGATGGACACTAGTACTTAACCATGTGATGGTTGATATCACATTGAGGTGATATATCTCTCCTTATATTTGATTGCAGGAAACAGTTGCAGATGAACCTCTGGTAGAAATGATTTTCAGCTGGAAGATCTCTCCCTAGCTGAGAGGGAGTGTTAATGTTTATCAGCGTCGGTTGATCCTTCCAACTCATGCCATTTGAGAAAGTATTAAACTGAATGTAGCCTTCGGCTATTCATTTAATACTCATTATTTGTGTCTTACTTTCTGGCTGACATAAAAATATCTCTTGTTATTTATCTATTAAAGGCCAACATTTGTAAAAGCTATTTAAATGTATTAAGGCCGACATATAATGGTGAGGTATATATTCGATCTCAAGTTATGACATTTGATATATAGATTTTCTTCGATTGATCTCTGCCAGTCCGATATATACTACTGCAATATAGTGGAGCTCGTCCTTATGAAAGTGCAAATATAAACAGAGAAGCTCGATCTTAACAGAGGGTGAACTTGTATATGACTTAAAGGCTATTATCAGTTGGTTATTCATATTAGTTTGCTTCATAAAAGTGCGAACTGATCAGAGATTCAGATGTGAAAGTGTGAACAGTCCAGATATCATCAAGTGCAGATGTATCTTCAAGTGGGAATGGACGAGTTATGTCAGATCAGCATATAGTGTGAGCACATTCGATATTGCGAGTACATCGGATAAATCAAGGTGCGATCTCAGCTTCTATGCTAGCGCGAATACATTAGACAACAAGTGTGAACTTAAGTGTGAATTCAACAGATCGATGTCATCACTAAAGAGCGAACTTGTTTGAGAGTTAAGTGTGAACTTACCAGATTGAAGACATCCATCAAATGCGATCTGGTCTGAGAGTTAAGCTCGAATACTCCAGTTTGACAGCTCTATACAAGTACGAATTTACCAGATCCGCAACATCATGAGATGCGAATTGATACATGATTTGATCAAAGTGTGATTATATATTCAAGGCAAAGCTTCAGCTTTCAGATCTGTCAAGTGTGAAGTCTGAGAAGTTGAGAACCTTCAATGCTAAGTGATCATTGTTGATCTGTATTCTTATCTTTTCCAGGTGTGATCTAAAGCTTGTTATCTGTTATAATTTACTGCAAGGTACTGCATACTGGTCCTGTGTTAGACCACATTGTAATTTGTAAAGATTACCACTGTTGCATCATTTATAAGAGAGATCTTTGTTGCTGGGTTTTTCTCCCTCTAGAGGAGGGTTTTCCCAGGGTATATGCTGTGTTATGTTGTCTGATTTTGAATTATTCGGCTTTTATTGCATTCCATATCTGATCATAATTCAATTCGGGAGACGATGGAGAATCGTTTTGGGGACCAAATTCACGAAGAGACTTAATGTTTGAGAATGGCGATATATGGAATTTTTTAGTAGGTGCAATGCACCAATATGGTAATGGGGAGTAAGCTTTTTGACCAAAGCTATGAATGGGTACAAGACAACTTACGAGGAAACAACCAGAGCCTGTACTTATTAATGGCATACTTGAGAGGCTACAGAAACTGAGCACATTGCCTCTTGAGGAGGCTTTGAACTTCTACGGTGGCCCGTCATTCTAATAGCTGACTTTACCGCAGATCTATATTTACCCATATCGGCCTGATATATGAATTTTTCAATATATATATATTTTTTTAAAATATATTGTATAGAGAGAGAGAGAAAGAGAGCAATTTGAAATATAACTTACAACCAAGAGAAACTAATTTACATCGATAACTAATAGCATCATAGCAACAACATCAATATGTGCATAAATAATGACAGCATTATAAACTATAAAGTATAAACAACAATAAGTTAGAAAAACAGCTCCCAGCAAATAGGTATATGAGTTTATGTTTTATGTTTTTAGGTATATGAGGGGAATGGGAGGGTTTGTGGAACCCCCACGCCAAAGACAAACCAATAAAATTAAAAAAATAAAATAAAAATGAATTTTTAATTTTAACTTTTGTTTTTTAAGTGACGCTGCATGAAGGGCCTTTGGACATTTCGATGCGGTTAGGGGATTACTAGTTGTCTGGCACGTTTCGAGATGATGTGAAGTCTCGCTTTAGTTAGGCGTTCCTAAATTAGGGAGACTGGCGTTCTTGGCATTTCCTAAAATACAAAATTAGAGGGGCGATACGACGTACCCATCCCAGAGACACCCACCTCGGGGATGGGGATTATAGGGATACATGTAATGTCCACTAGGTTGACATCTACAGGTGTCATGATTAAGCCTATTAGATGACCACACCGTGAAGCTAGCCGGGGTGGATAAGTGCGGTTGAGGCTTGGCTTGGAAACAGTTGGCAGAATCATTCAGTTTGGCTTTCGTTCGGGGTCGTTCGAACATCATTTGCTTGACTTACTATTTTTAGTAAGTGGAGACACTCAACAGAGCACCCCTGCTATTTTTAGCAGTATGGTTTATCGCATATGGATTCAATCACTTATCACTCCTCGGCTTCTGCACGGTTCGCCATTTGGACCTGTTTTGAGAGAAATATTAATATTTGTTTGCAAAAATAAATATTAATTAATTAAAGGCTATATTATAAAGTTATAATATAATTAAATATTATAACTTAAGTGACTTAAAGGAAGGGGTCGACCAACATGAAGAAGGGGCCACTTTTCAATTATATTTTATAATTAAAAGTGCGTTCGAAACTTTGGAAAAATTAAAAGAAGAGTTTGAACTTTATTTAAATGATGCTTTTTTGAGGAAAGTCGACCTTCTTGAAGAATAAAAGGATTTTCATTATGAAAGAAGATCATTATGTTATGGAAAATCGATTTTGATCAATTATTCTTCCAGAGAACGGAGCCAAGGGTTTCAGTTGTCTATTTGCATTGGAGAACGAGCCATCTTCAGTGTTGTAGTTCAGAGGCTGTGAAATATCAGCTGATTTATTGCTTATCAGAGAGGTAATTTCATTCAGAGGTTATCACTGAGCTTATTCAGAGATTATATCTTTAGAGTTTGAATCCGGAAGTCATCAGACAGAGAGATATTCTGAGGTGCCTAACTTTGCTTCACATCTGGCATCTTTCCAAGGCCGTACGGTTTCCTTCCTTGCTGTTGCAGATCTGTACCTTTTTGCTGCTGGGCCGTACCTTCAAGTACAGGCCGTACTTTTCAGTTTTGGGCAAATCGCCTTATTCTCTTGCTTCTTGACTTCACCTTTTTGGGCGCTTTCACCTCTGGAATCTTTTGCAAGCATCTGGCGAAGGGAGAAGTGATTACTTATGATGGCTGTACAAATCTACTTCATTCTGGAGCGCCTGTAATCAGCAAATCAGGTTTTTAATTAATGTGATCAGCTTTGCCTTTTATCTTGCATGTTAGGGTTTGAATTTTGTAGACACCGTGAAAGTATAATAAAATTATTAGCTATCGATTTGGACACTCAATTTGTCAGTTTTCAGCTTATAGAATTTATTATAGATTTTTAAAGCAATTTCTTTCAAAATCGCATTCCTTCTGTTATTGCAAAAAACACAAAAAAATTAAAAAAGTTCAAAAACAAGCAAAATCAAATAGATTCATAAATCAGTGAGAACAGGGGTTTCTACAGTGGTATTAGAGCTAAATCCTGCCATCCTGAGGGTTTAGCATTCTTATGCAGCCACAAGAGGTTGGGCCTCACAGATATTACACTCGCAGGAGAGCCTTGATTGACAGGGAACAGGGATTGAACAGGCAGCTGGGTACCATGGCTGACAGAACAGATATTCCTCGAAATCCTAGGGATCAGGATGATGCAGAGGTTCTACACACTCTTAGAGATTTACGGACAGGTCAACAGCAGGTAACTGATGTACTACAGCAGTTGACAGTGGCGATCCAGAGGATAGGTATGCCGAGGAGACCATCACCACGTCGTGACGAGAACAGGACTGATGCAGGTTCACGGAGAGCACCTAGGATTGTTTCACGTACAGTAGACAGGCCAACCCGACCTACTTTTGTGAGACAAGAGCCCAATGAGGCTATTGCAGATGAGGAGCGTGAGGGAATGTTCGCTGATACTCTTATGGCAGCGAACGATGAGTGGGAGTTACTGACACCAGAGGTCAGAGAGAGGATTACTTTTGATAGATTTATCACACAGAGGAGAGAACATCACAGGAATTGCCAAGATTGGAGGCCTAGTCATAATAATAATGATCTGAAGCATGCCACAAGCAGACTCACTCTAGCTATGTTTGAAGGTAGTGGCAAGGTCACAGCACAGGCCTGGATTAGTAAGCTTGATACTTTCCTCACACTGCGTTCCATGGCTGAGGAGGATGCTATCAAATATGCTACGTTGCATCTTGAGCGGGCAGCTTATGACTGGTGGCATCACGGGATGGTGACACTTCAACATGACCGTATCACCACATACCAGGAGTTCGTAGACAGGTTGGTGGAACGATTCGACAAGAAGGTTCCTGAATCTTATTTCAGAGATTTGGTCCAGTTGCGACAGGTTGGGAGTTTGAAGTCCTACATAGGAGATTTCTAGCGATTGTCAGTAATGGTTCCCAATATATCAGAGAGGCGTCTAGTTGTGCTTTTCATGGAAGGACTGTTGGAACCATTGAGAGGTTGGATCAAAGCATTTGATCCTGCTTCGTTACAGGAAGCCATGAAGAAGGCACGCAGTATGGAATTTGCAGCCCCATCTAGCAAATTCAACTCTAAAAATACTTCTTCATTTAGGGACAATAAGGGATTCAATAAAAACAAGGAGAAATCAGATTTTAAGAGTGACTCAAAGGGAAAATCAGCAACACCCTTGGATCGTGAGACTCTTAATGATTTGCACAGGAAGAAGCTTTGCTTCTACTGCAAGGGTCCCTATGACGCTAACCATGATTGTCCTTTGCGGCCTAAGGGCAAGGCCAATAGAGTTATGTGGGCCTATTATGAGGATTCGGAATTTGAGAATTCCGAACAGTAGGAGAGTTCCGAGGAGTCAAACTCAGAGGCTTCAGAGCCTAAGGCAGAGATAGAGTCAGAGCTCCAAATCTAGGAGGCACAGTTGTCTAGCATTTAGCAGGAGGGATCTTTTAGACTTTGTGGAGTTTTGGCGGTTCAAAAGGTTATCACCCTTCTAGATACAGGAGCCACTCACAATTTTATTGATGCTAGATTTGTGGAGAAGCGTGGACTCATAACCGAGGAGTTTGAAGGCATTCAGGTTAAGGTCGCTGATGGTTACACTCTCAGATGTGACCATATGATTAAGGATCTCCCTTTGCGCTCGAATATGAATTCAAGGCTGATTATTACGTAGTTAACATGGGAGATATTGATTTAGTCTTGGGCATGAAGTGGCTTCATTCCCTTGAGGAAGTCACACTTCGTCTCAAAGACATGGAGATTCGGTTTGATGTGGATGGGAAGGCCCATATTCTGAAGGCCATTCGAGACAGTAACGTCAGGATTATTTCTTTCCGTCGGATGGAGAGACTTATACGTCATGACATGGTTGAGTGGGCTGCCAAATGCACTTTGACACCTATACAGGAGGGACAGCATAAGACCGAGTATCATCCTGACATTTAGCAGTTGAGAGTTAAGCATGGGAAGGTTTTCAGTGACATTCCACCAGGGAGACCGCCAGATTGGGGTATTGAGTACATCATAGAGCTTGAGGAGGGCGCTAAGCCCGTCATGATTACTCCTTACAGGCATCCGAAGCGGCTTAAAGATGAGATAGAGAAGACTATCAAGGAGCTGCTTGCTATGGGTCATATTTGACCAAGTAAATCACCATTTGCTTCTTCAGTGGTTCTAGTGAAGAAGAAAGATGGTACGCTTCGTATGTGCATTGATTACAGAGTCCTGAACAAGAGGACCATCAAAAACAGGTACCCCATACCTCGTATAGATGAGCTTATTGATGAGCTCCATGGTGCCTGTTATTTCTCGAAGATAGACTTGAGATTGGGATATCACCAGATTAGAGTCCAGGAGTGTGATGTTGAGAAGATCGTCATTGTCATTGTGGACACTCAGCTCAGGTGATGCCACAATCCAACACTCTAGCTTATTATCAACCACCCGGCGAACAGGGTCTCTTTCATTCAATTTCTGAGGAGATATGGTAATTACCCTCTTCGATGATATTCATCTATACCGACTTGGCGCGTGAGCATTTTGGCTCATTCGATGCGACGATTTTGAGAGGGAGTCCTTGTACGCCAAGGAATCCGCGTGATCTAGGGATGACTGAAAGACAGACTAGTCATATCATCGCTAAGTAGGAGCGCGGATGGATCTTGAAAAGATCCGCGTTAACGTAGATTTACTCCAACCCGCCATAGCCATGGTGACTTCATTCATGTGGGTTTCATCGCGACTTTGTTATCACGGTTGGTTCAATGCCATGACCTACATACGGGATTTGTTGAAAAAGGTATCTCGGAAATCTTGGAGGCACGTGAGCGTTTTGTGAGGTTCATGTAGAACCGATGACCACGGTCCAAATACACCGCCGATTTTACCTAAGCCTTGAGCTTTAGCGATGTCGGTGAGGGTATTGAGTTACGCCATGCGACAAGCACCCGATTGTTTATGAGAGCAGAAAACTCAGAGGACCAGAGAGGCTTTACAGTATTTATGATAAGTAGATGCTGGCCATAATGCATGCCTTGGCCAAATTTAGGCAATATCTCGTGGGCAGTAAGTTTTGTATTAAAACTGATCACAATAGTTTGAGGCATTTCCTGGGGCAGCGAGATTTAAATGACCGTCAGCAGAAGTGGGTGAGTAAGTTACAGGCATATGACTTTGATATCACCTACATCAAGGGCACCCAAAATGTAGTGGTTGATGCTCTCTCACACCGGCCTTATCTGAATTCTATGGTACACATTGTAGAGGACTGGAGGCATTTGATTGTGGCGTAGTATGCTGGCGATACTCTTGGCATCCTCGGTTCATGAGGGAACTATGGTGGACACCAGGTACACACTTGTGAATGACTTGATCATTTACAAGAACAGGATTTTCTTGATCCCAGGATCAGAGATGAAGAACACCATTATGCGAGCCTTTCATGATGTACCTACAGCAGGGCATCCCAGGTACTTCAAAACATACAGACAGGTTCGGGAAAGGTTTACATGGAAGGGTCTTAAGGCGGATGTTCTTCAGTATGTGCGTGAGTGCCCTGCTTTTTTTCAGCGCGTAATGCTGTGAGAACACGATTTATGTGGCTAAAATGCACTTTCGACTTTTGATAGGGAAGGGGAAGTCAGTTCAATAATGGATTTAGTACGGGCTTGCCGTAAAGCCCGTGGATTGCATATATGAAGGTGGTTCCTTTGAGTCAAATTTCCTGCAGGAGGTGTTCGACTTTGTGGGGACCGAAGCCATACCGAGAATAAGTTAATAACGCAGAATCATGCATTATCGGACGAAAAATAGTAAAACAAAATGGGTGGAAGGTTACCCAGAATTGGTACTAGGCAGCAAAAGGCATGGGCCTCGGCGGATATATCTGTGAGTATTGTTACAATTTCACATGACCATCTGCATGTCCCCTTCATGCAGGCGGTTATGTGGAGGCACCTAGTTTTCTGATTTATACCCAGCGATGAGAGCGTCTGTACCGAGATTTGGCCAGAGAGTCGACACCATGAGGGCTCTTATGAAAATATTGCTACAGGCACGTAATCATCAAGCGCATGCGACTTAAAAGAGTGACGTAGAGATCTTTTGAGGTGGGAGACATGGTATATCTCATGTTGCAACCCTACCGACAGTCTACTCTTAGGAAGAGTGGATTAGAGAAGCTCAAGCCACGATACTATGGTCTTTTTAGGATTTTTAGGCATGTTGGAGAGGTGGCTTATGAGCTAGAGATTCCAGCGGATAGTAAGGTCCACAATTTTTTCAAGGTCACGCTTCAAGAAGGTTGGACACCTGTAGGCACTGCTAGCATTAATTTGGATGAGGGAAAGTTGGGATCTTAGTCCCCGAAATGACCTGAGCACAAAGAGACAACAGCAGAGGTTCAGGGGAACATTTGCAAAATGAAAGAGATTTCACCAAAGAGAGGATGCCACTGCAGATGCAGGAGATTCCTTGGCAAAAGATCCTGAGCTGAGAGGATTGCTTGAGGGCGCAATTTTGAGGGTGGACCCAGAATGTCCCCCTTCCATTGACATCTCTGTGGGGTCGGATTAGCCTTATTATATGACCCTGAGACTGGAGTAGGTGATAGAGGTCCTGTTGAGGCTTGGCTTGACTTCCGCTATGTGACCATTTTAGTTTGGTTTTCTGCTCGGTCGCTTGGCCATCATTTGCTTGACTCATTATTTTTAGTAAGTGGAGACACTCACAGAACTCTTCGTTATTTTAGCAAAGATATTTGGTCGTGATGTAGATTCAGCCACTTATCACTTTGGTTTGCATCTGCTCACATTTGGACCTCGTTGAGAGAAATATTAATATTTGCTCAAGTAGTTAAAATATTAATTTATAATTAAAGGTTATATTATAAAGTTATAATATAATTAAATATTATAACTTAAGGACTGAAGGGTCACTAACATGAAGAAGGGGCCACTTTTCAATTATATTTTATAATTAAAAGTGCGTTCGAAACTTTGGAAAAATTAAAAGAAGAGTTCGAACTTTATTTAAATGATGCTTTTTTGAGGAAAGTCGACCTTCTTGAAGAATAAAAGGATTTTCATTGTGAAAGAAGATCATTATGTTATGGAAAATCGATTTTGATCAATTATTCTTCTAGAGAACGGAGCCAAGGGTTTCAGTTGTCTATTTGCATTGGAGAACGAGCCATCTTTAGTGTTGCAGTTCAGAGGCTGTGAAATATCAGCTGATTTATTGCTTATCAGAGAGATAACTTCATTCAAAGGTTATCACTGAGCTTATTCAGAGATTATATCTTTAGAGTTTGAATCCGGAAGTCATCAGACAGAGAGATATTCTGAGGTGCCCAACTTTGCTTCACATCTGGCATCTTTCCAAGGCCGTACGGTTTCCTTCCTTGCTGTTGCAGATCCGTACCTTTTTGCTGCTGGGCCGTACCTTCAAGTACAGGCCGTACTTTTCAGTTTTGGGCAAATCGCCTTATTCTCTTGCTTCTTGACTTCACCTTTTTGGGCGCTTTCACCTCCAGAATCTTTTGCAAGCATCTGGTGAAGGGAGAAGTGATTACTTATGATGGCTGTACAAATCTACTTCATTCTGGAGCGCCTGTAATCAGCAAATCAGGTTTTTAATTAATGTGATCAGCTTTGCCTTTTATCTTGCATGTTAGGGTTTGAATTTTGTAGACACCGTGAAAGCATAATAAAATTATTGGCTATCGATTTGGAGACTCAATTTGTCAGTTTTCAGCTTATAGAATTTATTATAGATTTTTAAAGCAATTTCTTTCAAAATCGCTTTCCTTCTGTTATTGCAAAAAACACAAAAAAATCAAAAACGTTCAAAAACAAGCAAAATCAAACAGATTCAGAAATCAATGAGAATAGGGGTTTCTACAGTTTAGGGGTGGGGACGCGTCCCCGTGCAACACAGTAGTTTATAGAAGGATGAAATATAAAAATTGCAAGAACAAAATAGTCAATTAGATCAATCACTTCTAGCATGCATTAAGAAAAATGAGTGTCTAAGACCAAAGCTTACACTATGTAATGTCTTGTGATACAAATGATGTATGCTATTCATTTGATGAACCATTTATAAAATATGATATAGCTAAAACTTCTTTTGATAAAAAGTGTAAGGTTGGAAATACAATATTCTTTAATGTACAACTCTTGCTAGTTGTGATGATAATGACAAAGGATGTTGTCCAAAGAAAGTTCATTTTAAGATGATGAAAAGATTGGGACATGCAAGAAAAGTTTTTAAAGAGCCCATTAAACCAAGAGTGAGGCCAAAGATTGAAGGCCTTGGATACGTTAGTGGTAAAATAAATAAAGATGATATTATAGGTTTTAGTGGTAAAATAAATAAAGATGATGTTCTAGGTTCAAACAAATCAGCTCAAGGAATGTAGTGTATGTAGTGTTCCCATTGTAACAAAGAAGGTCATAGAAAATAAAAGTGTTGGGATCTTCACTCTTATAGCCTTTGTGGATTGAGGAATCATTTTGAAAAGATGTGTTGGACTAAAAAGTGGAAGAAGGAATCTATGATAGGATGTATGCAAATTAATTGTGGATGGATTGATGGATCTAATTGGGAAAGGATTACAAATATGTTTAAAAGGTTGTACAAGTATAAATATTCATATGTCAAAAATGATAGCAATCAAGAAAAGTTTGAATGTTTGAGTAGGGTTAGAGCATGCCAATGAGGGTGCTGTTGAGCGTGCCAACAAGGGTGTTACCAAGGAAGAAGTAAAGCACATCAAGACGACTGTTGTTGAGGAAGAATTAGAGAGTGCCAAGAGGGCTATTGTTGAGGAAGAACCGTGGCAAGAAAGGCAATCACGAAGGATGCAATTGGTTTCACCAGGTTGTCTTGAGGGCAATACAATGTTTTAGGCTTGGGGAGAATGTTGGCAAGATATAGAGGGTTGTGAGCATAGTTGTAAATGTTGGACTCGTCAATTACTTGGCAAGCCCAAAATATTTAAAAACTCGGGACTTGACAAAAACTCGGGGGAAAACTTGGCAATTTTATCGAACATTTTAAAATACATAAATTTTTAAAATATTCTTAAAAAACACATATTGCTAAATTTGTAGAACATATTATTGATTTCCATCATCTATAAATCAAAATTAGAGTTTAATACATATCATAGACGCTAATGGGGTTGAGGGGCAATGCCCCTCATGGGGGTTTGGGGGTGACACTCCCAACAAGGTTGAGGGGTAGCACCCCTTGTGGGGTTCTAGAGGCAACACCTGTAGAAGGGTCAAGAGGCAACACCCCTCATGGGGGTTTGGGGGCAATGCCCCTAGCAAGGTTGAGAAGTAGTGCCCCTCATTGGGGTTTGGGGGCAACGCCCTTAGTGGGATCGAGGGGTAGCGCCCCTTGTGGGGTCTGGGGGCAGTGCCCCTTATGCGTTCCCTGTCACAATACAAGGTAGGGTTGAGGGGTGGAGCCCCTGCCACCAAGCCCAAATTAAGTCCATAGCACTTCCCTAGAGTCCATAGTCAAAACATTTTCCATAAGACTTGCTTACTTGCAAATCCAATTGATTCATGACTTGTAATGGCATGACATTTGTTGAAGCTCCAAAGTCAATCATACAATTCTCACCAACTTACCATTTACCTATAAAGTAACATAGAAGGGATCAACCTGTGATGGACACTTATTTAGGGTAGTCCCTAAGTATACTTCAGCTGTGTCAGAGCTCCCCTTTTTATTCTCAACTTTATTAACTTGATTTTTTCCTTTCATTTGATGATTGACATCTTTTTCTTTAGTAGCGGTTCTAAATGAAACATCACCAATAAGGGCCATTACTCTAACCTTATGTTCATCTATTCTCATCATTTCTAGTAAAGGCACTGAAACCTTGATTTGACTAAGGACTTGGGCCATAGCTATTGGTGTGTACTTTGGCAAAGTACAATTAGAAACATCTCTTGAGATTATAAGGACTGACTTCTCTTTCTGTTGGACTGAAACTTCTTTAGAGACACATGTTCCCTTATTATTATTATGCTCATCTTTTGAATTTTGAACTTTGGCTTTGGGCTTAAGCGAAGCAGTATCGTTGCATGGTACATCAGCTTTATCCATCCTTCATTTAGCTTCATTTTCTCTAGTAGGAGTATAACTTTATTGTTCTTCTTTTTTCTCTTTAATAAAAAGACTTATTGCATTACTTGTAGCATTACTTTCTCCTTTGCTTCTCAAATTATAATTACTCCTAACTTGAGTAGTTGTTGCAGTTGTCAGAGCTTAGATAACCGCATTTGAAGGTCTTCTCAATTTGAAATTGGTTGTAGTGGACTCAAGATTGTGTACATGGTAGGTCTCCTCCTCATCATCTGAAAAGATTTGTTGATGATAATAATTTTTTGCATGCCTCCTATCATCAATATCTGTTTTGAGTCCATATTCATTAGATGATGAATATTCATCAATGTTAGAGCACAACCTAGTTGACATCATATTAACATTTTGGTGTTCGTGATCATGTATTGGATCATGGTCAAGCACACTCATCACATGGATTATCATAAGACTCAAATCATTGCGCAACCACACATTGTAAGGAGAATGGGGAATTTGACATGACAAACACCA
Organism: Sequoia sempervirens; assembly: GCA_007258455.2. Classification (NCBI taxonomy): domain Eukaryota; kingdom Viridiplantae; phylum Streptophyta; class Pinopsida; order Cupressales; family Cupressaceae; genus Sequoia; species Sequoia sempervirens. Next base: position 788 of record VDFB02370363.1, on the reverse strand, counting down.
AGGAGTTTCCTCAACATTATTTGCACTAGGTTTCTCAAGGGGATCTGATGTTTCTTTGCTTGTTGTCCCTTTATGATTACTCTGCACTTGCTTTCCATTATGCCATTTAGTATTGTATGGTTGATAAGACAACCTTGGCATTCTTTCTTATTTTCCATGATTTTGCCTTTCATGGGACAACTCTTTTTCTCTTCGGGCTACTTTATAGCTCAACTCTTTTTGGGCACTCATAACTTTGATCAACTTGTCTTCTTCTTATATAGATGCCTTATTATGATGTCCTTTGTCATGGGTGAGAATTTTAACATCACTTCTCTTATGTAGCTTTTTGGAGGCTCTTTGATTACTCTCAATATGTGTAGTTTTTTTATAGGCATCCCTTGATGTTTGAGGTTATTTATCTCTCAACAAATAGCCCATTGTTGCATCATAAGCATTACAATACAACACTAAACACATAGATTCATTAGGCCTCAAATAAGCATGAATTCTATTCATTACCTTAGCAAATCTTGTATTAAAATATGAAACAAATTCATTAGATCCTTTGGCACTGTTGGTAATTTCATTTATGATGAATCTAGGGTCAGTCTTGTCTCCATATTGCTCTTGGAAAATTCTTTGAAACTCAACCCAAGAGTAAATAGTTACATCAGGTAATTCCTTATATCATTCTCTTGCTTCATCAACTAGGGATTGTACAAACAATTTCGTAAGGACTTCATCTTCTATCTCAAAGTCATTAGTGATGTTTATAAATGAATTTAAATGATGCTCCCTAGATAATG
>VDFB02370362.1:0-25778 GCA_007258455.2 Sequoia sempervirens | reverse complement strand
GGAATAGTGTGGATGTCGGAAGGAGTACAGTCGGAAAACTTGACACCGAAGACCGCCGATGACAGGAGATTATGCGGACCGACGAGAGGTATTGAATGCCGATGGACTGTACCCGTGTATGACAACCTAACAATTTAACCGGCCAAAGAAGGACGCAGAGGACGGACGGGGATGCTGGCGGGTAAATGTAAGTGGAGTATATGTGATCGGGCCGGCAATCGAGCCAGTGTGGCCGATAAGGCTTGTACCCAAATTAATAATAATTCTGCCAAAACAGTACTTTTGCAGAAAAAAAATATGAACCCCACAAATTTTAATCCGCCACAATAATATATGCCCCTAAAAAATATTTGTATAGTCCGAAAAATAAATTTTACCCCAAAATTATAGAAATAAATCGCAGAAAATATTTTTCTGAAAATATTTTTTTGCGAAAATAGGAAAAATCGTACCGCTTGGGAGGCTGTCCCAGCAAAAAAAAAAAAAATTTGCTTCAAAAACAACTTTACCCAATATAGGCGAATTTACAGTCAAAATTCGTCTGCGGAACCTTCTAATCTCAAACTGTGAGGTTCTTGAAACCCCAATCTGCACCCAGCAAAATATCTTCAAGCCAAAATATCACCCTCAGATCTAGGAAGGAATCTGCAACACCTGGAGAGCTCTGATACCATGTGGGAGTAAATGGTGACTCCCCAACACCCCCAAGATCAATTGCGACCAAAACCACTTCCACAAGAGAGAGAATGGCAAGAAAGCTTGCTTCATAATGCAAGATTGATTGATTGCTTGATTGAAGCTTGAATACAAATGTACATGAGATGCCTTGCTTATATGGGCAAGGTTGAGAGATAGGTATGAATATGATGTTGACAAATGTCATGATCCTATGACATGAGACAACCAACAACCTAATCACCTAGGAAATGATGCATCCTAGCTAGATAAGATAAGTTCTAGATAAGCCAACTAAGCCTTCTAGAAAGAATCTTTTACCTAAGTAAACTTAACCATGTGAATATGTCCCCTAATTACCTAGTGGATGAATTAGCTAGGTACAAGACAATTATTCACACCAACAGTTACACTTCCTAGCATGAGAGAAGAAAAAAATGAAATAAAGATAAAGAGACTTAGGAAGTTTCACATCAAGTTCACCAAAAATGTAATGGAGATGATCCACCAATCCCAAGTCTCTAGGATAGGGAAGAGTATGTAGGGGACATATTGCTCTAGGTTAACTCAATGAAAAAAGCTCAAGTGATGGGGTGGCAAGTAAAGAAAAGACTAAACTATTATTTTTGGGTTTTATGGACAAAGGACTTCAAAATTTAAGTGAATAGACCTCAAAGGTCTTAGGAAACAAACTGACAGGCTCTCATCTAGAGGATGAGAGAGTGGACCAAGGATGACAATCTGGAGCACTGGTGTCTCTATGGCATGTTGGAATCTCGTATGGACCAAAAGCAAAGTTTGTTACTAGAAACACTCGGGACCTACTACCAACCCAAATTCTAAAGTCTAATGGTTTTAACTAACTAAATAGAATGCTAAAAATACATTAAATATAAATAAGTACAACAAGAAGAATAATTAAATGAGAAGAAAACTAAATATTGAATGAAATAATGAGTAGAAGGGAATGATATTAAACTCATAGTAGGTTCAACCTCTTGCAAGCTCCTCACAGACAAAACTTGCACACACAAAAATAGAAAAGTTTTGGGGTTGCTTTTCGGGGTTTGTCTTAGTCAAACCCTCACTTTGGTGTTTCCACCTCCACAAATAGCTAGATAGACAACCATATAGAAATAATGATAAAGAAAGTGATAAGACAAGACATGCAATATGCAAGATAACAAGTATCCTAACAATAAGAATGATAATGAACAAAATAAAAGGCTACCCTCCCTCCAACGAGCTTGGTGAAGCCAAGAGGAAAAGAAAGAGCTTCGAAGACATGAGACGATCGTGCAAGAGTGTGACATAGATAGCTTGAAACCTGCAAGAAAAATGGCGTAGAATAGAAAAAAGGAGATAATGGAAGTGCTAAGAAGTGAGAATGAGAGTGATAGAGAGAAATTGCAAGAATGAAGTGGAATTGCAAGAATGAATAAGAATGAGGAAAAGAAGGGAAGAAATTGTCAAATTGCATGCCAAAGAGTCATTCTTAGGTGCACCTAGGACTGCAGAGGTGTTACACTTCGCGGATAGATGATAGTGTAACATCCCAATGACCACAAGATCAAAAATCTTGTTAGGAATTTCACACGACACATGAATGTTTGCATGACACAAAAGCATCCCAAACAAAATTCCCCACTAATAGAAAAGGACAAGGCATGGATGAGAATGAAGGCTTAGGACAATGAGTTTTTGTATTATTAACTTATTAAGCTAAGGTAAGGGTGATGTTATGGGAAATTACATAAGGGTGCAATTTTATGCCATAACACTACCGCGCCTAGTAAACTCACTTATGATATTGTCCTTGCATGACTATGGCTTCATGAATGTGTGTCGATCCCTCCACCCTTCATAGATGTTTAAAATTTATGAATGTTGATAAAATTTATATTATATATGTTAATGAAGCCATTTTTCAATTTTTTCAAGTAGTCGAATATGAAATTATATTTTTCCTAGTCACACATATTTCACCTCTTTACTAAGATTTCATCAATAAAGGCTCCCCCAAATAACCTCCTAATACTTCTTCAAAATATTTTTCTACATATAATCATCCTCAAATAAAAATCAATGTTTTTCCCTTACGTGTCATACCTTCTGCATCCACTACATGCACTCCTCAGCCTACAATTGGTTCCTCTTCATCTTATCAACTATCATCTTTAGTATATAATATATTTATTAAAGATGGTGGATATTCTTTAGGATTTACCCCTCATTATTTTGATAAAGGTGAATCTCCTCTTTATACTCATATATTATGCATACATATGAAGTTAGTGTTTAAAGTGTTTATCTTTTATGGTGCATAATCAATTAAATTATACATCTTTTATATGCTATAGAAGTATTCATATCAAATTTGGTATTTGGTATTCTTGTTATGGTGTATACCCTATTTTTCTTCTAATTATTTTATCATTCTTAACATGTATATATACTAGAACTTTCTAAACATTTAATGTAGAGGAAAATTATTAAGAGAGAGTTGTTGAGAGCTAGCATAGACAATCCATGTTTAATGTACACTAGGGTTAAATACAATCAATGAAATTAAATGAATTGTGATATCATAACTACTTGTTTTTAGAATCTATGCAAGGTTTTAGGAGTATTATGCCAACCAAGAAGTTGAAAGTGGTAGTGGTGATTTAATTCCACAAAAGGGATTAGTTTTTCTAATACTAGTGAACATTCATATTGTTAGTGATCATTCATTTATAATGGTAGGAATGAATTCATTAGGGTTTAAGGTTTAGGGATTTAACGTTTAGGGTTTTAGGGTTTACGATTTAGGGTTTTAGTTTTTAGGTCTAGGTTTTAGGTTTTCATTTAATGTATGCATCCATTATTTTGATGAATATATTTACCAATGGAATTTAAAACTATAGAATTCATCCTAATTGCAAAAATTAAAATAAACAAAAATATAAACCATGAAATTACAAACCCTAAACTTTACATTATATAATTAAATTTTAAACTATAATTACAAACAAAAAACATTAAATATTGTGTGTGTGTCAAATGTGGAGATATTCAATGTCAACACAAACCTTAATGAAACGGTTTACATTCAAAGTTTGATCAAGTAAACTACTCTATTTGTAATATAATCAAACCTTTCAAATGCGTATCATTGTCCTCTATTTCTAGGGATTTATTAAACCATTTGGCCCTCATATTTCTATGGGCACAATGGTTTTTAAAATGACAACCTAGAAAATGATATTTGATGCTTAATATGCAAGCTAAGATGATTTCTATGTGCAAATGTGTGCAGGAAGGATTAGTGGTATGCTTCTAAATGAAACAAAATGATGAAAAGGATGATGAATACGATGATAAACGAAGGATGATGTTGATGATAAATGAACAAGTGGAGATGAGTGAGATGATATGAAACTAAAATGAACTATTCATGATTATGCATATGCTCAAATGCAACAAAAATGCAAACTAATCTAAAATGCAACTATGATGTAATGGGGATGATAAAATGCAACTATGATGTAATATGTTAATCTAGGATGAGAATGTAACATAAAACATGATATAAAATCTAGTTATAAGACTCCAAGAATACTCCAAGATCCTAAGAAAAACCTGCATAATAACTTTACTTCAAATGTGGATGATAAATGCAAAGGCCAAGAGGTGTATTTATAGGGTTTCTCAAGCATTTTGTGAGGCGACACCTATCAACGGTCTAGATTTGAAGGGGAAAGAAGAAATAGTGGAGATGGAAAGAATCAAGATGTTGTCCCCTTGATCAAAGACAACATGCCATATGTGTGGAGAGAATCCCTTGACCAATTGGAAACATGCCAAATGGATGGGGGACCCAAGTGTGTGAAACAAAGACCCATGTGCTACAAATTTGTTGGAAGTGTGGGGGAATAAAGCCATGTGCCTTTTCCAATTGGTGGAAGTGCATGAGGATAATTATAATTAATAATTAGGCTTATTTATTTTCATGTGACCTTTGTGAGGTGGAACAAGAAAAAGTAGTAGACATGTGCTCTAATTCTTAATCAAGATTAAGGAAGATTAATTAAATAAACATGTTTAGGATACTTTGTTTATTCAATTATTTAGAAGAATTAAAAGAAGAGTGAACAATATAAATAAAGCAATACTTTATTTATATGTAGCTAAAACATTAATCAAATAGGTTGTATAATTTAATTAATTGAATATGATGACCGTTTTTAGGTGTATACAAATATAAAGCAATAAAACACAATATTACTAACTTGGATATTGCTAAGATCAAGTATGTCGGAGGGAGGAGGTGGAAAGTGTAATTTGGAAACATAGATGGCTTGTAAAATAGGTATGCTCTTTCCTCATGATGCTCTCTAGCCATAAAATTTGCAAGTGAAAATGAATCAATAGCCAATTTTTTAAAATAAATACCTTTTTCGAAATGGGTACCTATTTCAAAATGGGTACCCATTTTACAAGAGGTACCCTTTTGGATTTAGGCTTTGGATTGTGTTCCTTTTAGCATTTTTTTTGGTTGAAGCTTCCCCTCTTCGTGGACCTAACTTCTTACTTTTACCCATCACACTATGCTAGCAATTTGGAATCCATAACACAAATCCCTCTAAAGGTAGAACAATTTTAAGCTCTAAAATGTTTATCACAAGTCATTACAATAGATGTGAAATACAACATAGTTCCATATATTCTTGAAATAAAAGAATGGTAATTTCACCATTCTCAACTAATCCATGATCATTCTGAAATACAGTTAAAGTTAGAAAAGGAAAGAGATAGTCATATGGATTTACCAATAAAAACTAGACTCACATATGCTTGTAAATCAATGAAACAAGAGATGCACACACAAATAAATATTCTTTAAAGAACTATACCACTAGTATAGAAATAACAATATATGATTAAAAAAACTACTAAGAATTGCATATAAATGACCAAACATGATCACGTGACCATTAGTAGTTTACTACCAGTCATTTATAACGCCCAAATTGATGACTAAACCATTTTTAGTCATTTATTGGTTGTTTTGATTGATCAATTTAGTAGTATATTTAATTGTTGATTTAGTCATTGATTATTGTAATCTGGTCACTTATTTAGTCATTTTTTATTCACTGATACATTTAGTCATTAATTTAATCATTGATTGTTGTTAACTGGTCACTTATTTAGTCATTTCTATTCACTAATTTTTGTCCATTGGTAGTGTATTTAGTCATTAATTTTAATCATCATTTTGATCAATTTGGTAGTATATTTAGTCATTTTTATTCACTGAATTCACTGCTCATATATTTAGTCATATTTATTCACTGTTCATTGATTTTTTTCAATTGGTAGTGTTACCCAATTTTCACCCACAAGCTCAATTAGGTAGGATAAATCATGTGACAGAGGTTCGAGAAGGCCAAATGGAGCATTCGCATAAGGGAAAAAGTCATGAATCTGATGCTAGGTTATAGGGAACCCAGTTTGGAAGCCTGCCTTGTTCAAGTTTGGCATGAAAATCCTCTAAGGAGAAAGTCAGCAAGACCTTCCAGATGTCTTGTCGACTAGCAGGGGTTCCATCAAGTCTGAATGTTCACATTGGGATCCTATCGGCATGAGATTATCTGGGTCTCCTCGACCCATAATGCATTTGGCTAATTATGCTTCTATGTTGTCTATCAACAAGACCCTAGGGTGTCACGGCGAGTGGAATTCACCATGTAGGTTCCTATCGGCAACACTTTGATCATCGTCCCAGCGAAAAAAGAATATGCATATCAGCGGGAGTTTTTTCCTTCAGGGTGAGGTCTTACTGAGTCCCTTAAGTCTTTCCAACCACCGATAAAGATATGCATCTCGGGGAGAGAAAGGATGGCGCCAAGAGGTCTGGCCGAAGCTCGAGGGTCTCGCCGATATGAAATTTGGGGTCGGTGAGACATATTTGTTTCGAGGGGATATCTCCCCGACTATTAAAGGTTTCGCCAAAGGGTTCCTCGAAGCTCGGAGGTCTCACCGACGGAGGATGTCTCGCCGAAGGGAAGCAGCATCGCTGAAAGGAGGTGAGTTCAGCAGAAAGTCTCATCGATAATGAAAATTCATGCCGACATGCCTTGTGCCTTCGGTGTAATGCCAGGAGCTTGGCAGGATGTCTCGTTGACACATGAGAGTCACCCCGACTGGATCCCAGTTCGACAAAAGGAGGGTCAGGTCACCAAGATGTCTCGGCGACTGGCCTGAGCCTCACCGAGAGAAATTGATATTGTCATGATGTCTTAGCGAAGGCATTATGTCTCGCCGAGAGATAAAGGGGTCTCGATATGTGGTGAGTTCGGTAGGAGTCTCGCCGACAACAATAGGCCCTCGTCGAAAAGAAGAGTTCGCTGAGATGTCTGGGCGAAGCGAGGTGGTCTCGGCGAAGGACAAAAACGTCGGCAGAAGGTCTCCCCGACCACGGAAAGTCTTGCCGACTTGAAGGAGCTCGCCGAAAGATAAGGAGCTCGGGGAGTTGAGGCTTTCGCCAAAAGGTCTTGGCAACTAACTGAGGTCTTGCCGAAGGGGAACCAGCTCAGGGAGAAATACCCAACATCACCAGGAGGTCTCACCGAATGTAGAGGGTCTCCCCAACATAAAAGACATCGGTGTAGCTTCTGATCGACGGAGTGATGTCTTACCGACTTGGTATGGTCTCAGCAATAGAAAGGAATCTCGACATGACTCATGAAACCCGCTGTGACCTCTTGGCAATAAATGTTTGTCTTGTCGATACACAAAGGAGATGGACTCTTAGGGATGGCTATGACTCTTACTGACGATAGTGAGTTATACCGATAGTTGCAGAAAGACATAATCGCATCGGGGAGACACAATTAGTGTCTCACCGACATGCAATTTTGACTGAGCGTGCTTTTGACCGCTTGAAGATCTACGTGGAGCATACTCAGCCAATCAAAGGGAGCTAAAAAGAAGGTCGTGGTTGTTTCACTAGCAAGGAGAGTTTTGACAGAATGAAGAGCAACGTGGGTCGACTCTGAGCTCTGAAGCATTCATGGCAGTTCAATAGGGAGGTTCAGGAGATTCCCACGAGGATAAGAAATGAATGCAGTAGCTTCAAAAGATCTAAGGGCTTCTCCGGGGAATATCTCTTCACCAACATGAATGGCATGGACACGCGGTGTGCAACATTTATTTCAGGAAAAAGATCTAAGGATATTTTTTTTGAGCCCGATATTTTTGTAAGCCAAGAGGGGCCGACTCACTTTTGTTAATAAGACATTTTTGCCTCTTTGTAAAGTAGTTCTCTGGATGCTTTTTCTGAATTCTGTGACTTTTCCAGTCCTCTCTCAGATTAGCAAGCTTTTGTAGCTCAATTTTGGAGATGAAATTCAGTAAAGACCTTGATTGTTATTGATTTGAAGCTCTTGCCTACTTTCTCTTTGCAATTTTGTGTTCAGTTAGTTGATTGATCAAGCTTTTAGTGAGGTAGATTTATTTCCTTTGAGCTTTGTCTCAGATTTTAGAACCTTTATGCATAAAGCATGTTTTTGCAGGTCACAAATTGTGTCAAAAGATGTAATGAATTCTAGATGTGAAATTAACTTTCCTTCTAGGAATCCTAGCACCAAGACCTGTTTGTGAAACACTTTTGCAAAAATTTATGCGGAGGTGAGTTGTGAAAAATTTATCTTCAATCATTGCAAGCAAGTGTATGAAGTATGCTTTCAAATCCAAGTAACATTCGGTGTATCACCATAGGATTTAGTTTTTATCTTTATGCATTCCCTCTCCCTTTCCCTTTACAAAATCAATAATTTAGGTGATACCCAAGGAAGTCGGCCTTCTCCGGAGGTTGACCTCTGTCTACAAGTGACCCACAGCTTTGGAGGTCTTCCCATGTTACATTGAGGAGTTGAACACCAAGTTCAACAAGGGTGCAACTTCATATTGATAACAGGTAGTATATTTAGTCAAGTTAATTATTAATTGACATCAATTAGTAGTATATTTAGTAATTTTAATTGATTGATATTTGAGGATTTAAACATAAAACACATAAATACACATCAATCATCAATTGCACACAATACGATAGTTATTGAGAAGGAAAAATCATTGAACTTTATTAAAAGAAAGGTGTTCTTATAGCTTGCACAATTCTGAAATGTCTATCTTGCTTGAAAAATGCTTAGAAATAAAGTATTACAATTTTTATTTTCAATCACAAAACTAAAAATTGGAGTTACAATGCACATAAATGATAAGAAAGAAACTTCAAAAAACTTCTGCAATGATGGAAACACATGCTTGGAGCCCTTCAATGCAAGCACATCCCCCTTTCATCTCTTAAAATTTCTACAACGTGGGAAATCTTCCTGGAGCAAGCTGTAACATGTAGAATTCAAGAAGGAGAGTGTTGATCGTGTCCCATATATTAAACTCTCTCCTTCAATGCATTCAATAATAACCCTAAAATCTTTCCTCTTTTATATGCAACATGACATGATATGAGCAATAGGGTGCTACCTTTTTTGCTATGAATGAAGGCGTGCCTCAATACAGCCAACAAAATTACTATTAGTCTCAATTCAGAAAGAATAAAAGTGCATTGTATATTGTAATTTTACAAAAGTAATTCCAAACACAGCAAAAAGATAAATCATTTAAAAAATTGTAGGAGACATATCACATCCACAAACATGGGAGAGCTATGCAAAATTGGAGAAATTGTCTTGGAAAATGAAGGCAGCAGGGTATTTCCAGATTCAAGGCTTTTACTTAATGTTGTGGAATAGAAGAAAAAAGAATCATTTATCTTCCACCATAGTGAAAAGTTAGCAATTGCATTTGGTTTGTTAAACATGACCCCTAGTACAACTATTAGAGTTGTTAAGAACCTTTGAGTATGTTTTGATTTTCACACTGCATCTAAATTCATCTCCAAGATTTTTGCAAGAGAAATTGTTAGATGAGATATGTGAACCATTTCCATCATTTTAAACAGGGACAATGTTCTTGTGGAGAATATTGGTGATGCTAAATGAAACAATCTGAAAAATAGGCTTGCACTATAATAATGTGCACTACATCAGATATCCAGTAATAATGAAGGGACATCCATTAAAGCATAACAATGGGGGTTTTTTTTCTTCATATGATGTAGTTACAAGTGCCCTGCTAGACATACATGAAAATGTGGAAGCATAGATAAGGCAAGTGAACTATTTCAAAAAATGCCTCAAAGAAATGTGATATCATGGAATGTCGTGATTAAAGGATATGTTCAAAATGGGTTTTACTAAAAAGTCCTTAGAAAATTTCAAGAAAATACAACCAATGGGTGTAAATCCCAACTCCTCAACCTTTGAAAGCGTCCTTCCCGCCTATGTGTGAATTGGAGCTTTGGATGAGGATATAAACATCCATCAAAAGTATATTTGGAAGTGGATTTTTATCAAATATTGTAGTTTCAAGTTCCACTTTGGATCACCAAATCCTTCACAAAAACTTCTCCACAACCATTTCAACACTGCACGGTTGTTGTTGGGCCTTTGTGATGATGTGGGGTAAGCACCCCGCATCACCATGAAGGCCCAACAACAACCATGTAGTGTTGCAGTGGTCTTCTACACAACTCCTTCAATACAGTCACATACTTTGTGTTCCAAGCATGAAGCAATAAATAGATATATTTTTTCAACTCAATAGAATATCGAACCAGTCCATCGAAATGTTATAGGCTGCTCCAAAGCATTGAGATAGTAATGATACATAACACGATCTCTTTGCTCAAAGCATCGTTACTACATAGGGTAAATATGAATGTAATGTGAATTCTGGAGATGAATAAATTATGCTTGTACCTTGTTATCAATATGAATGCTATCTCATTTGATGTTATATCATTTGATATTACCTCAGTTATGTTATTCATGGTGAAATACTGCATATAAGTGAATGAAAGGTTATTGAATTACTATTATTCTAAATGTTTATGTATATTGCATATGTTATGAAAAATTGACTGTCGTGTGCATGTGTTAGTGGATGCATGTATGTGTTCCATTCCTCCAAGCAGACGAAAAGTATCACTTAGGAGAAGATCTTGGTCGGGTAATCGGTAAAAGTAAACTTTCTGAGCATATACACACACCACATTAGAATGATTGAGTTGAGTCAGTTTGTGGGTAATAGGTAATTCATCCTTAGCCAATATGTTTGCATTTAGAGTCTTGTTTTCTACTGCGTGCATTATTGGGAGATGTTTATCTAATTGAGCTTTTGAGATCTTTCTTGTACTATTATGATTATATTGACAAGTGGGATGTACGTGGAAGTATGTTTATATATGTGCACATGCATGTCAATGGGATCTAACGACATGTATATGCACATGTATAGATATACCACACATACACACTTATCAATATGATGGTAATCGTGAATGGCTATATGTGAAACAAATGTGACCATATATATATATATAGTATAGTATAACATGTATCCATATGTATATGTATATCGATACATGTGTATGTTGGCGAATGGACATGCTCATACAAATGCATTGATATAGATATACCTACACATACGTGTACATAGAGGTATATACATTTATACATATATATATATATGCATACATTCATTATAATGTGTTTATTATATACTCTCTTTCTTGTACTCATATATATATATATAAATATATAATAATGGTTATACACACACACACACACACACACATACACATATATATATATAAATACAAGATAGTATTTAAGTATATATATATATGTATGTATAATATATCATATATATAATATATAAATGTTATTAAAATTCAACTATCTCTTATTCTATTGAAGCTGATATATTAAAGGTTATAATAGTCGATAGAGTCTATGTTAGAGGAGGTTGTTAATAGTCATCAATGACTATGAGTTTGAAATTCGATTTGGAAATGCTTACAACTGTGGTGAAGCTGAGTTCCATTCACCATGTCACGTATGTGGAAACATATGAATGCATTTTTAACTATTGTCTATCATTGATGCAAGCTTAGACTTGGTTGACATTGTGATAAAGAGAAACTTTGACTTTGTCCAAGAGCCTTTAAATGTTTAATCGATTGATTCCTTAAATTTAGTTGATATATGCTAAGTATTACATATTTATTGTTGACTGTTTCTCACCATCAGAAACCGTGCCAAATTTATAAAAAAATAGAGGCTTTGGTGCCACCTCTTGAAATATTTTTTAGTTGATGTCTTTGCTGGAGTATAATTCAAATTCTCCATGTGCATTTTGAATTATTCTTTGGATTGTTGTCAAGGAAACAAGTTGATCTGCATGAGGTTTTTTTGAGTTTGAGCTTATTTGATCGCCACCTTATTGTTGAGTTTCACGTGCTGCTTTGTATGGATCTTGATGTCCTTTTTCATGCCTAAACTATAGGCTTTGAGGTTGCTTGGTTGCTCTATAAATAGATGAACCATTTCATTAGTGAGGATGCTTTCTTTCCCAAGAGATTTTACATCTTTTGCAGATCATTATATTTCTGAGTTATTACCAACCATACTTGTCTTATTTTATGAGTGAGATATAGAGAGTGTTCTATTGTGAAAAGAGATAACATTGTTGTTTGAGAGAAGAAATCCATCAAAAAGTGAGATAGAATTGTTTGTGAGAAGCTGATTATTAAGCTAATTATTGTTGGAGAGGGTTACATTGTTGTCTTCAGTTGGATAAGCGATAACAGTCATGAGGATTTCTTCTTCTTTGTTGTTTTACATTGAATGATGTGTCTTACATGCATGGTTGAGATATCTTTTTCAGTATATGCTTAGAGGTTTTATATTGTTTTGAAAAGGAAAGTTGAAGCTATTATGTTGTTTTCATATTGTGTTTTTAAGTACTCCATAGTAGGAGATTGGTGTTTATCATAGGTATTATATACTAGGTATGATTGAACATGGAAAGCACATATGGTGTATTTAGCTAAGTTATTGATTTAACTAGTAAAGCTTGTGTTTACTCCTAGGGGAGATAATCTAGTATGGGAGGGAGTTTTATATACTTACGAGTAAGTAGGGAAATCCAAGTATATAGGTTGTCTTTGGAATGATGGACTATCCATAGAAGGAAATACCTAACTTGTGTACTTACTAGTTAAGTAGGTTTATTCCTAGTAGATTAATATGGTTGTAGGTTATTTGGGATGATGGAATATCCATTGAAGGAAATACCTATATGTAGCTTAAGATAGCCTTAAGTCAAATCGGCCTTGAGTAGTGTATGTGATAGATGACCCTCACTAGAACATACTAAATGAAACACTTTGGCCAAAGTAGTGTGATGAACTTTGGCTCCATTATCAGTTCACCATGATCCAGTATTATATGCTAGACAAAGATTGTGGGATTACAAGTTCTAGTTATGTAGGACACAACACTATGCTCAGTTGGTTGTCATTATCGGTTACTCTACCAATCTTTTCATCGAAGCGAAGGGCCATTTGTCAAATGATCGGTGTGCGGGGGATCACATTATGAGTTTGTGGTTGGTGGAAAAGCATTTGAGTGATGCTTCTCCTCCACAACAGGCGACAAAAGAACCAAGGTTTGAAAGGAAGGATCATGAACCATCTTACAACTATTTGTTCTAAAGCTCTTTGAGCTATGCATGTAAATGTATGTTTCATTCCTTTGATATATTATATGAAATAAAAAGGAATTCATGTTGTAATATGTTATGCATCTTGTTTGGAAATTATCAATAAAGAAAAACAATTTGTTTTATTGCAATGGCTTGTTACTTGTTTATTTACTCATATGGTGAAAAATTAGAAATTTTTACTTCATTAAAGGGTTAGTACATTACATGTGGTATTAGAGCTACCAAGTTTAGCTTTGTAACCTATGAGCTCATCATTTTTCCCATCCAACATTATCTAATGTTGTGAATTCTTGTGCCATGATGGTGCATCTCAAATTAACGACTCAAAAGTCAGTAATCGGAAATGAGCGCTACCTCAAGTTCAAGAAGGAAAAATAAGCCATTGTTAGAACCATAGAAGGAACTAACTACAATAATTCTATCTGGTTGAGTGACACCGAAACCTTTAGTCACACACTTTCTTGGATCAGTGATGTGAAGAGAAAGACAAAGATGGAGGCTATGTACAATTATTTTCCAACCATCTCACTAGAAAAGTATGAGTCATTACCACTTTCCAGGGATATGCCTTCAGAAGGAAGTGTTAATCCGACATTCATCTTTAGGGATCCTAGAGTTCTACCACTGACTAAAGTAATAGTAATTTTTTCAAGTAACAAGTTTGAGGGATATGTACCATGGACACTGCTAGACAAGAAATGGTCTCATGAAAAAATGTCTATGAAAAGTGTAGACTACATTGTTGATGAGCACCATATTGACATTAAATATGGAAACTATGCATCAAATGATAAATCCAAAGGTTATTATCCTTTTTGAGATAGGTACGAAAAAATGAGAGATGAATAGAAAGATAGGGAACAACAACTGTCTCAGTCTATCGGTTATACTCCTTTAAGTTATGTGTTTGAGAGTGAATCCAAAGGATACTCTCCACTCATTTATCTAAATAGTCACTCCGTGTAACCGAAAGGATATTGAAATCCTCAAAGAATGAATAAAATTATGAGTTTATCAACAAAAGCATGTACTTGATCTTATGTGGAATTCTTATTTACATATGAATGCTTATTTTTATGTTTTCCATAAGATAATTGATAACATAATTTAGTCTAACATGGATAAAACATTCAAGTAAAAAAAATCATATAAGCATGGTGAGGACACAAACTAATCTCGGTGGAATTCAAGAGGGCATAATGAAACCCATAATCATGAGAAGGAAAAATCACCTATACCATATGTGGAAAGGAATAAGAAGCTTGTAGCTTTCAAACTTTCTAGGGACATAAAAAAGGTTATTCCACCTAAGTTTGATGGAAGTGTTGGAGGTGATGAGGCTAAGGTGTGGCTTGTTCAAATGGAAAAGTATTTTGAAATACAAAACTATGATGGGGTTACTAAAGCTACATGGGGTGCATATTAGTTAGCAGGGGGAGCCTCTAATTGGTGGATGAACAAGAAGTTGGAACTTAATATCAACTCATGGAAGCTGACATGGGGAGAATTTGTGGAGATTTTCCACAAAATATGGTTACCACAACTTTACTATGACCAAAAAAATTTCTATTTCAAGGGTAAGGTAACATGACTAATAATGAACCGGGAAAAGTTCACCCGAATTTTATGCTATGTTCCCATATATCACAAGGATGAGCTTTTGTATTAGGAAATTTATAATGGGATTCAATAGGTATTGGAGGAGAAGTGGATATGCATGGTCCAACAACAATGGATCTTGTATATGAGAAAGCAATTACAGAGCAAAAGCTTAGGATAATTCCCACTCGTCAAGAAAGAAGAGAGAAAAAGAAAACTTCTACAAGTAACGAGACATTATCCCACTACTCCTACAAAAGAGCTCCATTTGAAGGCACATCTTGACTACATATTATGCACAACAAAACTCTACAAGTGCAACAAGATGTTTGCAAGAAAAAATATGAATTCACTGAAACATTACTATCTAAGCAACATAATATCTTCAAATGAAGGAGCACTGTAACTGTGACTGAGAAAACACTATGTAGGCATTGTTAGCACTAAGAAATGAAGAAGATAACACATTGAATTAGGTGATTGAGATCACTGAAAGGAATATCATTGTTAGTGTAGACATCTAAATTTGGACACTTAATTTATCCAAATTTATCCCCTTTAATTAACATCCTTAAGTTCTTCTAATCCCTAAGGTATTTAATCAATAATACCTTATCTCTTTAATCCTCCTTCCATCAATTGAATTAAATAAATATTCCATTTATTTAATTCCCCTCATGTCACATCCTCCATCATTTTAATCTTAATCTTAACTTCTTCTAATCTCATCATTAGGATATGCACATGCCTAATCCTTGATTAGGAGGTGTCACATCCTCCAACTTTTGCAAGTTGGCCTCTAATCTTTCTTAGCCACCTAACCTTCCTCTAACCCCTCATCAACTTGTCTAATCACCCCTTTAGTCAACTCTTCCCATCCCCCAAGGAATTTTTAATTCCTTTTGTCTTCCCAAAGTCCTTTGAGGAATTTTTAATTCCACTCTCATCTTTCAAGGAATATTAAATTCCTTTTCTCTTCCCCATGTCCTTTATGACATGTGCCCTTGGTCAACCTTATTAAAGGCCTTCCCCTTTGGACAAGGCATCTCCATTCCCATGTGAATTTTTAATTCACATTTAATCCCCAATGCATTTGAGAAATTTTAATTTCCCACTTGTCCTTCTCACATGGGGACAGCACCTCCTTTTATGAGGAGATCTTGTCCAATCCCAAGGTACTTTTGTACCTCCATGTCATGTACTATCCTTCCACCTCATGTCCACTTCACCTTTTAGAGCTATATCACATGCCACATGTCAAGATGTGAGGGCTTGTGAGTTCTCAACTCACCTTTAGCCTCTACATCTTGGCCATCTTGGGATCAATCTCAACCTCCATTTCCTTGAGATTTCCAAAATCTCTATAAATACCCCCTCTTTTCTCTCATTTTGGAGAGATCATTTTGCTAGCCAAACTCTTGCAATTTTGTTTCTCAATCTACACTTAGCCATTTGCATCCATTTTGTCCAACTATCTTGCATCTCACACTTCACATCTTGCATCTACTTGCCATCAAGGAGCATACATCTCATCTACAATCGAAGGGCCAACCAAAGAACAACTCTACAAGGTAAAAGGTTCCATTTTTATGTTGTTAAGTTCATCATTTGCCCAATCTTGAAGTGTAGGGTGTTTTTAGTTGTTATTTGCACTCTCTTTAGTTTGTTGCTCATCTTTTAATGATTATATTCCCCTATCACAGCTAGAGAGTTGCAAACTATGAATTGTCCTCTATCCTATAGGACTGGGAAAGGAAGAACACTATCAAACATTGATCGAATCATAACAAATAGTCCAAAAACAATGAAAGTTGTGACAAAGATCTATCCTCTAAGTCATTTGCACGTGGTGATTAAGAACACAGTGAGTAAGAAGTAAAAGAGCACTGGATCATAACATTGCAAAATGGTCATGAGTTATGCAATGAACTTCACTGTTCTTTTGATCACAAAGGAGATCAAGATAATAACCAACATATTGATGTGCATAGAGAATGTTCATGGAGGAGTGCAAACTTCCTTACAAATTAATTACCACAACAGAGTTTGAGGTGAATTGCACCTACTATTTTATGCTGATATGAATATGTGCTAACCTGTAGTTAATTGTTGTAGCATAACAGATAGGCTAAATAGTTGTTCATATACCATTGTTTGTAATTCAAAATTGCCATACCTTATTCCAGGAGCAAATCACAGGGGGAGTCTATACATAAGACACCATTATTTCAAATTCAAAATTGATGGCTCTTTCACAATTGTTTACTTCATTTATTTGATCTAAGACAGCTTGCTGTATAGAAGATGCTCTCAAAATCATAGTAAAATCTTTTATTTTGAGAAGACTATTTAGAATCTTCCCATCATAACAATGAACAAAACTAAATTTTGCAAGAGTTTCATCAAATTCTACTTTTCCACTCTCTTTTCCATTCCAAATTTCATTTGTAATTTCATCCATGAAGAACTTCCTTAGCCTATAGATCCTATTGTTAGCCATAACTTTACGAGGTGTTGAGGATAGATTTGAGTTTTTACCCAAGCAACAATTGAGAAAATTTTGCCTTACCAGGTACAATGTTTTGAAAAGCTCTTTAAAGTTATTCTAGAAAAAGAGTTCCTAAAATATAATGCATAGTTTTGAATTAACCTTTTTGCATGAATTCCACATCTTTGATCGACTATTTTGAGCTTGATGAACTTCATCAAGAATGAGTGGACTTGTGCTCTCTAAAAACAAAAACTCGTTCCTCCATGTGTAAATATGCTAATACTCTAAGTATATATCTATTGATACACCATATTTGATGAATAATCATTTTCAATCATACATTCCCAATTTTATCACTCCCCCATAAGGCCACTAACTAATGTGGATCCCACCTATCATAACAAGATGCTCCACTCCTCCTAATATAACTCCTAGTACTAGATCTGTGATAGATGACTTTCTAACTCTTTCCAACTATAACTTCCATTGTGAATACATTATAAAAATGTTCTATATCCTATATATAAATAATATTTAAATAATTATCTCTCATCTCTCCCATGGGCATTAAAATTCTCACTCCAAGAAAGTTGGAGAAACATACATAGGATTGCAAGGTTACTATTAGAGCTATTCTTATTGTTCCCTCACTTGATATTTATATTATAATGACATAAAAAGAAACTTAAAATAAATTAATTATAAGATTAATCACAAATAATAGTCACAACACTAAAATTAAATCCAATACCTAAACACAACCTCTACACCTATCTACCTATTTTTAGGCATGTCTAACAATCATCAACTCTGCTTTTATCATAGATAAAGGTGAGAGAGAGAGAGAGTCTTTTGACCAACCATTTCATGCCAACATTCTAAAGATGCTATGTGTCAATGGGAGCTACATTTGGGGGAAAACATTTGCTTAAGGATCGATAATTCATCTTTTAAACTTTTTGATTGATAGTTTGCACATAAAACATTACTTTTGACTTCATACATTATCCTACTTTATGTTAAAAGGATGAACTCCATAAATGCAATTATTATTGACATACCTACTACACACCAAAAGATTCAAATTAATCAACAAAAGTGATAAAACCAAATATAGAAACTAATTTAGTCTAAAAAGAAATTGTGTAAACCAAAAAGAACACTTGATATAATATGTTTATATAAATGAAAAACGAAAGGTTATTAAAAAATTTGGACCATTTCTCGATTTATGCGTGTCAATCCTTGTGGAGGGGCCATGCTAATCTTCTTTGTATCGTTCTAATTCTATCGATGCTCCGGAAAAAGACTTGTAATGTTCTACAATATGGTATATAAAGTGTTAAAAAATCAAAGTAGACAGCATCTGGGAGTAAATGGGCTTTACTGAAGGCGACGGCAATCCGTCGTTTCATCGCACGGCTCGCCTGGCGAGGAGAGACGGTTGCGATTTACACGTAAAGAGTAAAGGCAGGTTGAGGTGGTATTAAGAAATATGAAGGTTAAGATTAACTTCCGCTCCTGCTTCACCATCGCCTTCTAAAAGAGATTCATCGGATAAACGAGCAAAAATGTAAAACTGCCTTCACGCAGGATCGAACTGCGGACCTTCAGTTTACAAGACTGACGCTCTACCACTGAGCTATAAAGGCCTTGACGACTCCGAAATTGAAATAAACATTAAAAAACTATTTTTATTATAAACAATAATAAACCAGTCCGCCTGGGAAAGTTCTCTCTTCTTTTCTGATTAAGCTAATATATTCCAGAATGGTATATAATTCTTTCTCTGTCACTTGGGGATGTAGCTCAAACGGTAGAGCGCTCGCTTTGCATGCGAGAGGCACGGGGTTCGATACCCCGCATCTCCAGTTATTTTTATTCAAGTTTTTTCATCTTTTTGCCGTA
Source organism: Sequoia sempervirens (assembly GCA_007258455.2). Lineage (NCBI taxonomy): Eukaryota > Viridiplantae > Streptophyta > Pinopsida > Cupressales > Cupressaceae > Sequoia > Sequoia sempervirens. The sequence goes on along the minus strand of VDFB02370362.1, from coordinate 6,427 downwards.
AAACAATCGTCCCCTGCTTGTGACGGTGCCCCACCAGTGTACTAGAGTCTAGGACCATCCACCCTTTCAACTACCTAGGCACCGGAATCCACTGTAGAATAGTTGCACCAATATAAAAGATCTACTATTTCAAACGAGGTGACGGTCCCTTTTAAGAGAGAGATTGAAAGAAAAAGTTTAGATGAAATACTAATATTCACTCTATGTCTTGTTGTACCTTCAACGACATCCATGTTGAGAGCACCTCTTGAATGACTTCTAGTATGTCATCACCTTTCAAGGAAAACTATTTGTGTCCTTATGATTAGGAATGTGATCTTGGGATAGCTACCTCCATAGTTAATCCTAACAAAAGGAAAGTATGAATAACAAGGTAGAAACAAAAGCTTTACTATGAGATTCATTAAGGATGTTGTTTATTCTCTAGTTTTTTGAGTGTATTTTTTCATAAAAAATATTATTATCATTTACTCACCCTCTATCAAGATCTTGTCAATGTTGTATGGTTTCACCAATTGTAGGCCTAGTAGTAAAGATTTTTCTTATGCCTTATTATTCATGCTTTCCTTTTGTTAAGATTAGCTATGGAGGTAATTCAAGATAAATATTACTAAGCTTTAATCACAAGAATCAAAGAAGATCAACATGCTTTAATCACAAGAATCAAAGAAGATCAACATGATAAAATAACAATAATCTATACAAAGGATGCAAATATAAGTGTTATACAGTGTACAATGAGAAACATTGGTTATATAGGCCACAGTGAGACATATGACAACATAGGATTGATAAGTTACCCATGTACAATCTCTCACAAATTGGGGAAAAAGAGAAAAATCAAAGGAAAAACTTCTCAAAAATAGAGAGAAAACATGTACAAGTGAAAGAAGGAAGGAGGACTCAATTTAACCCCCATGAACTACTTCGATCACCAAGATATAATAGATGTCTCCTCCATTGGAGCATAAATATCATAAGGACTATGAAGTCTCCAAAATTTATCTTAGAAAGATTAGGAACATGAAAGTGAACATGAAAAACTCCACTAAAGCATGGTGAAGCTACAAACATGTGTCAAAAAATAATAATTCTAATGTTGAAACAAAAGGACCTCTTCTAGAATAATGATGAGGATTAAAATAAAAAGATATATTCTGGCATGAGTGACCATAATGACACTACTGAAGTAATGCATAAATGGAAAATAAGGCAATGATCTAACAATAAAAGATACAAGTGACACATCAATCTACACAAGTGACCCTAACAACTCTACTCAACCAATTCATAGGTCATGAATTCACATCAATAGATTGCAACAAGGTAAACATCTAGTAGTTAAAAATATAGGTTCTAGTAGTGTCAAAAATACAAATCCAACAAAGATATGTCACGTCCATAAACAGGAATGGAAGAGTGTATATATGGTATTAGTTTCATCTCACTAAAATGCATGGGTAACCAGTTGTTGTATTTTTGTAATATATAAGAACAAGTAGATACATAGCTTACTCCAAACTAAAACTAAGGAAGCAATAACATAAATAATATGATACCCCCATATGTTGAAAAGGAGGAGGTATAGAAACTCCTCTAAAATTAGGTGTCATTATATAGTGCAAGAAGGTGAAGACGCAACATCAAAGGATGCATAAGATAGTACTTGTAATTAGAATAGGGCCACCCTCATGGACATTGTTATAAAGTGTGTGAAAAAATAAGGCACACTAATATGAAGGTAAAGGTGGATAAAGTTGTGATTAAAAATAACAAGGCACACACAACAAACCTCCCATGGAACTTTGTAAATTAGTGCAATTACAATAATGACACAATACGATTTCTAAGATCCTAAAAATATAAGTGTAATATTTGGCACTTTATTTCACTATGTTGACATACTAAAAAGTGTATCCAATAGATGCTTAAAATGTCTAAAAACTACCACATGTTAAGCATATAATTCTACTAGAAGATGGGAGCAAATAGAAAGAACTATTGCAAACTATATGAAAAATATGCATTATAAAAAGAATTGGACCCAAAAAGAAGTCCATATGCAAAATTTATGACCATTGCACAACAAAATCCTTAAAGAAATAAAATTATGAAAAAAAGCATAAATCCAAACTAAAATATCCTCCACCACTATGAAGAGCACAAAATTTTACCCCATTTCAAAAAAAAAAATCTCTAATAAAGGATCTCATATGACTAAGACCAAAGCATTCAAAGTTGAAGTGCAAAAACTAAAGTTTCAACAGTGAGGGGAGCATAAAATTAAACGTTTTTGCTAATGCCATTATATGGAGGAACCTTCAAAATTCAAAGTCTTTGCTAAATTTGACATGAAAATAGTGAATCTTAAGAATTAGGGGAGCCACCAAAAGGACCCAAAACATAGTTATCTTGCTAAAAATGTCAATGAAATTACTAAGTTTTATGCACATAGTTAGCAAAAACTATTATTAAAAATATTTGGGAGGGTGTTTGAAACCCCCTACCTTCCGTTTGTAAGGGGTGGGGCTCAATAGGCAGCTACCCTTTCCATGACATTGGTTACAAATAGAGGTAGTACCATTAGTCCTCAACCTAGGTATAAGGGGCGAGGCTTAAGGAGCCTATTATCCTTGTCATGGTAGGGTCGTGGAAAAGGTTAGGTACTCTTTATGGTACCCCACATTTAGAGTGGGGAGAGGATGTGGTATAAACCCCTACCATCCATATTAAATTTTCAATAAAGTAAAAAAATACTTGCACCTACCTACCAAAATTCTAATATTTTGTATGGCCACAAAAAAAAAATTTAAAAATATTTTCTACCAATTAATCCAAAATAGACACATTTTATGTTGATCTATAGGATTTTGGGCCTTTTAATGGAAAGACTAATTTTGACCCAAGATGCTTCAATTGATAGATAATCTCCAAATGTCCACTAGGGAAACCCTTCAAACTTTTATAGAGTTAACACCATTTATCTAATTTGAATGAAATAAAAGATAAATGTAACTTTCTCAAATGCTTTGAATCTATTTATGAGCCCAAATGAAACTGCAAAGAAAAATTCAAAATAGGAACCCCAAAGAATTTATTAGTTCATCCAACCTTTTAGATTCTCCAAGTCATCCAAGGATGTAAGATAAGAACATACTCAATTTCAAGAAAGAAAAATAAAATATAATTCTATCTTCTAAAAATGAACTAACAGTGGAAAATATCCTAGTTTGATACAATGTTAGGATTGTCTAGGGAGGTAGCTATCCCAAGGTCAAGATACCTAAGAGCTAATAACAATGATCAAATAAGTTCAACATGAGATAATAACAATAATACATGCATCCTATATGCAAATATAATTATTGTACATGTATACAATGAGAATCCTCAAATATATCGGCCAAGATGAGAAGTATCATAATCACATGACATGAGACACAAAAAGATAACTATCATAAGTGTGACTTAAAATTTACCTAAGTAAGCTTAATAAACTAGGTGGGAATAGGACCCAAGAGGGAAATAGGTTAGGGAATAACCATTTTCACACCATCTTTAGCTTCCTAGAGGTAAATTTAACCAAATCACCTTGGGAATTTTTTATTTCACACCCAATACATGAAGGGATATGTTATATCTTGAGGTATCATTGAAATTTATTTTCCATGTATGTCATTGGATGATATATTCCATTTGAATTGAGTTTGGTTCATAATTAGGAAATTTAACCTAAAAATCCCTTAAACAAGATAAACCTAGGCTAACTTTCCCTATATTTTCATCATGCATCTATCCCATGTAGTAAACAAACCCTTCTTTAGTTATTTGGAAGTGGCTCGGCTCATGACTATTTCTTAAATGGCTACTTTATTTTAAGATAAAAAGGTGTCCTAGTTGAGCTATTTATATTTAAAAATTCTTTAATTTATTTCTTTCCATAATGCTAGATCAATAATTGAGGGCTAGAAATTAATATAATATAGAATATTGTTTTATATTTAGTGATTGGCCAAACTTTGAAGAGATATAACAATATTTTAGGAGGATTGCAGATCCACTTCAAGCAATTGCATAACAATCTCTAAAATTTGTAGAAGAAGGGGAAGCTAATGAATGTAAGTGATTATTTGTTTCTTTTCCTTGCTTGTAGATAGCACATATAAATGGGCCCAATAATCCCTTTATTAGAGTCTATCACCTTTCTCTTAATAGCCACCCATCCAAAAGTACCTACTTTTGGTAGGTTTGAGTTTTACAAACATTTTAGCAATGACCATTCTTAGTCCCCAAGTGGCTCTATTAGGATGTGTAACCAATTTTGATGGTATAAATAGGTTCATGTATGGACCTATCAAGAGTTTTTTTTATAGAAAGTGAAATTATGATAATTATATCATGATTCAACCATGTAGGTTTTTATTCAAACTCATTGAGCCATATTTCATGATTAATGGTTCACATGAACCCATCTCTCATGAGAATCATCGAGACTTCTTGGGAGGTCACCCATCCCAATAAGTACTAATGATTCACCCCTATGAGTATCACTTATACTCAATGAGTGCTAATTTTACCATTAATTCTCATGAGAGATAGGTTCATGTCAGTCACTCCTCATGAAATATGGGTCAATGATTTTGACTCAAAAACTAAAAAAATTGAATCTTAATATAAATATCATTAAAGTAAATTTACTTAATCAAGTCTAACAAGAATATTTTCCTTTCTATCCATAAAGTTGTAGTCTTCTCATTTCATTGTAGTAGGCTTCATATCAAATATTGCAAACCATATATGTTTGACTATGAGCATATCCTCTATTTTGAGTTTTCAAAGCTCAAAATTTATGTTTGTGAACTTCTCCATTTCTATTCTTGGATTTCTTATTGTTAGGACTAGAAATCACACCTTGGTGTGCAATAGGTATGTTGAAGAAGTTTGGAAGGTCAATTAGGAAAAAAATGGTCTATTTTTGCATAAATTTTGCAATACATGAGGACAATTGGTAGGCTATTTAGCAAATTATATTGTTTTGTGCAACCAAGGTCTCAATGGAGAAGTGATAGATCCAAATTAACTATGCAACCTCTTATAGGGATCCAAACACAATTGAAACAAAACCTCTCAATGAGGAAGATAATCATGCTTCATTACATATAGGTTCATGTTATGTTTACAGTAGAGAGAGGGAGAGATACAGAGGGAAGAGTGAGATAGAGAGAGGAGTAACAAGATAAATAAAAAATAGAGTGGGATATAAAGAAGAAAGAGAGAGGACCTAAGAAAGAGAGGGATATACAAAGAGGGAAGAGGAAGATGGAGAGACACAAACATAGAGAGAGAGAGAGAAAGATATATAGAGAGATGTAGATAGAGAGACCAAGAGGTAGAGGGGGAGACATATAAGAGAGATAAAAGGGAAATAGATATTGAGAGAAGAGAGATTAATAGTTAAAATTACAGCTATAACATCTAAAAAAATCCCCTTCCATTATGGTGTGATAGATGCCATATCCTACTATAGAGATCCTAATTTTGTACAATTAAGAAGGTATGCAAAGTTCTTTGAGACTGTATTTGTACATGTTGATTGCATTTTCTTAAAATTTTCCAAAGACTTTTCAAAAAATCCTTTTTGTGCATATTCTATGATCGTAGAAAGCCATGACAAAACATCTTCAGGTAATTCTACTATACATGTTTTTCCCATATAATTTGATCACTTTGAGTTTAGGCTCCAGGTGCCACTTATTAGATTTAGGTTGACAATGTGGACTATGTGGTTTTTTTCCAAGTAGTGTAGGTTGCATGTTATATAGCTTCATTACTTCTTACCCAAAAATGATGGGTGAAATTTTTTCTAGATGATGCATTAATAAAGACCTCAATGTAGGGTGATATGTAGATATAATGGATACCGTAGAGCATAAAATTAATTTTCCCAAATATTTTTAGTGGTAAGCTATGTTGCATTGTACATTTGAACTTGATACCAATATAATTTTTTGATGGTATAAATGGGCCCTTCTTTTGTAATGAGATGAAATGTTCATAGTTTTTAGTATAATAAATTCTAGTTCATTGGTGTCTCGATATGTATGTACTAGAACTTATATGAAATAAACACTTAGGAAGGAAATGGCATGAAAGTAGATCCAAATTATTCTTGTAAAGGAAATATTCCTCTTTACTACAATTTTTACATTTTATTTTTCTTTGGTGTGTTAAATTAGTAAAATATATGCAACATAGAGAGGGCAATATAGAAATAGAGATAGAACATGAAGAAGAGAGAGAATAGATATAGAGGGAAGGATAGAAAAGTAGGAGAGAGGGGGGAAGAGAGAAAGAGAAAAAGAGTGGTGGAAGAGACAAAGAGATATATAAAGAAAAGTAAATATATGTACATAAGGAGAGGGAAATA
>VDFB02370360.1:0-18437 GCA_007258455.2 Sequoia sempervirens | reverse complement strand
GGTATCCAACATTCTGAACTTCTTGAGTAATGTCTTGGCATATTTTCTTTGAGAAATAAAGACATGGTGATTTGTCTTCCATACCTCTAAACCAAGACAATAGTGAAGTAGCCCAAGATCTAGCATATCAAGGGCCTTCTTGAGATCATTCTTGGTTTCCTCAATCATTTCTTCTGAGTTGCCTATGATAACTAAGTCATCAACATATACATTAATGATCACAATATCCCCCCCTTGAACCTTGAGGTAGAGATTCAGTTCATATGGATTCCTAGTAAAACCATGTCTTAGCAAGTGTTCATCAATTTTAATATACCAAGTTCTAGGAGCTTTTTTTAGACCATATAGAGATTTTATGAGTTTGCATACCTTTTCTTCTTTACCAGGTGCAATGTATCCCCCTGGTTGGGTCATATAGACCTCTTCCTTAAGGTCTCCATTAAGAAACACACTTTTTACATCCATTTGATACAATTTCCATCCAAATTGGGCAGCTAAAGCAAAAATCATTCTAATGGTTTTAATTTTTGCTATAGGAGAAAATGTTTCTTCATAGTTTATCCCTTCTTTCTGGGCATAGCCCTTGGCTACAAGTCTAGCCTTATGTTTATCTATACTACCATCTGCTTTATACTTAGTTTTAAATATCCATTTACATCCACTTTCTTTATTAACAGGTGGTAGATCAACAAGCTCCCCAGTGTTGTTTTTCATCAAGGACTGATATTTTACATCCATAGCCTCTTTCCAAGAGTTTGACTCTAGTGCTTCACAAACATTAGATGGTTCAAAATTATCAACAACTGGGCTCATTCATGCTAGATTTACCTCATTGTGAGCCATGTTGCAAGTCCTTGGACCTGAAGTTGAAGTGTCTAGGACCCCATCTAGCTTTTCATCACAAACGGTACTAGTATACCACTTAGGTCTTGTGACATTTGTGGGTGTTGAATTAGATTGAATATAGGAGCACTATCTAGATCAGGTGAGATGTGGAAGGTGAAATTGAATCACTCTTCTCATCAAAAATTACATCTCTACTGATATATATCTTCTTTGTATTAGGATCCATAAGGTGATATGCCTTAGATTCATTACTATATCCAAGAAGAATACATTGAATTGATTTTTCATCTAGCTTCTTCCTTTTTTGTTTAGGAATGTGCATATAGGTAGTGCATCCAATACACGAAGATGAGAAATAGAACGCTCTACCCCTGTCCATGCTTCTTCTGGTGTGATGCCATCAAGTGCTTTGGTGGGTGCACAATTCAGAAGATAAACTTTTGTGTGCATAGCTTCAGCCCAATAAGCATGTCTGAAATGAGAATCCTTCAACATGCTTCGAACCATCTCCATGATGATGTGATTCCTCCATTCAACAACACCATTTTTCTGAGGTGTGTATGCTACGGTCAGTTGACGACGAATTTCATTTTCCTTCAAGTAGGTGGAGAATTCTATGCTAGAGTATTGCCCCCCTCGATCTAAGTGGAGGACACGAATATGATGATTTGTATCTTTCTCCACAAGAGTGAAAAACTCTTTGAAGTATGAAAAAGCTTCATCTTTATGCTACAAACAATATACCTACATGTTCCTTGTGTGATCATCAACAAAATCTGAAAATACTTGAATCCACTATGACTAGGTGCCATGGGCCTGCACAAATTGGTATGCACCAGTTGCAAATGTTGGCCTGCATGATGCTCACTATGATAGAAGGGCACTTTGTGTTGTTTTCCAACAATAAAACTAGAAAAAATAGCACTTGACTTCTCAAGAGAGGGAAGGCCTTTGAACATGCTTTTCTTACTAAGTGTTAGCAAATAGCTAGTGCTAGAATGACCAAATCTACGATGCCATAACATAGCAAGATCACTATCCTTAGTCACTAAAGCTTGATTATTGGAAATTGTATCAAGCCTAAACATTTTACCAATTTATGTAGCACTTGCAACAATTTTTTCATTTTTAGACTTATCATGGATTAGGCATACCTTTTTATCATCATTTTTATCAAACTCTATCTTTAGGTTGTGATCCAAAAATTGATTAACAGAAAGGAGATTTTTGGTAAGTCTAGGAACATATAAGACTCTAGTGAGCCTACACTTATGTACACCAAATTGCAAGGAAATGTCACCAATACCTTGAATATCATAGGTGGTAACATCTCTAAGAGAGACTTTACCATGATGGGGTTTCAATGTGAGAAACCACTCCTTCTGTCCAGTCATGTTCTTTGTAGTACTTGAGTCCACATACCAAATTGAGGTTGAATATGAACTATCCTCTGATGTGTGGGTTGAAAACACAAAATCCTCTTTGACTTATGGAGAGTCTTCTTCTTCAACAATGTTTCCATGTTTTTGTTTGTTCTTCTACTTCCATTGAGTATTGCCACTTTTCAAAATGACTTCTATTGATGTGGTTTGTTAGATGATCCTTTGTTGAAGGAATAGTACCAATAGTTTTTCACATCATGTCCAATCCTTTCACATATTGGACACTTCTTCTATGATTTGGATGAGTTACCATATTTGGGTGGTCCACCAGACTACTTGATAGGCTTCTTGCCTTTATGACGAGTGGTCATGGCATGATCCTCCTAACCATGTTCTTTCCTTAGAGACTCTTCTTTCTACAAAAAATTCACCATCTTTTCAAAAGTGGGTGTCATCTTTGTGACATTCAAAGTTATCACAAAAACTTTAAATCTGGAAGGTAGTGCTTGTAAAACAATAGGCACCCATACTTCATCATCAATTTTTTCTCCTAGTGCTTATAGCGAGGCTCTCAATTCAACAATCCTTTTTAGAAAGGATTGCAATTGTTCTCCATTTTTCATTTTAGACCATGTAGCTGACTTTGTAAATTTAGGATCTGATTCCAATCCTTAGCCTCATACACCATCTTTAGCTTTTCCCATGCATCTTTGGCTATGGACGAATTTTGGATGAAAGGATGAACTTCATTAGACACACTGAACATAATGATCAACTTTTCTTTTCGATCAACTTTTCTTTTCGATCAACTTGATCAAATTTGTTTTGCTCATAAGGATCTATCTTATGGCATGTAATGATTCCACTGACCACATCCCAAACTTCCTCAAACTCAAGTTGAGTTTTGAGTTTGGTTTTCCATGCGGAGTAATTGTTTCCATGTAGGAGTTGAGAGTCAGGGAGAATAAATTTTGGAGAACTTCCTGCTATTGTGTTGGTAGTGGTTTATGGAGCAGGTGTTGGTACTATCAGAGGCTTAAAAAATTTATCTTTGGAAAATGAAGAATACTTACAAAAGACACTCACATTGACAAAGATAGGTGCAAAATAGAACCCCCCTTAAAATTTCACATGAAAAATAGACTCATAAATTGACTCCCTATATCACAGACTTAAGAGATGAAATAACTTATTGCTACCATTATTAATAAAATGATGATTTCTATATTCTCTTGAGACCCATTACAAAGAAGTCGTAGTATTCAACATGTCCACAAAACTTGAAAATAATAAAAAAACAAAATAAAGATAACAGTGTATGCCAATGATTTCAATGATTGACAAATATGTTGGGTCTGCAAATAATAAATTTTTTGACCTTCATAACTATGTTGTAGAGGTGGTGGAAGAACAATAATATCATTCTTAGTCATGTGCGATTCGAGCATAATTGATTGGAATAACACTCAAGTCCTCTCGCCATCAAAGAATTCGACCATCAAAACCAAGCACACAGGCCTACTACGGGGAATGCCTCAGTTTCACACAGGTCGACAATATTGAACCTCTATCTTTCGCTTCCAACCACTCTGACTTTGCTCAAATCAGAATAGAGAATCAAGAAGGTCATTGATTAAGGTGAATACGTGATGGCACCAAAGCTAATGGTGTCATCAAATACCTATCCAAAAACCTTGTACCATTGACAAAACAAGCAAATGGCCATGACAATGGTGTAGGATGCAATCCATGAAAAGAGCATTGTTATTAGAATTCCTTGACACCTGGTTGACAAACGACCTTGATCTTGTGTGAAGGAACTGTCAATGGAGATGATCCAACATTCTCTCTTCCTGACAAAATAATAGGCATAGAATTTTCCTTTCATCATGCTTGCTTTAAGCAATCCATGCCTATCTTCAACCCCTAAAAACACCTCAGTTCATGGTAGAGAGAATGATTGCAACCATGTATGATAGGCATGGAGACAATGAAGGCAATAATAATTTTCAACTCCTATCGAGGTGCCAATAATATCTCTACATTACAATATACTAGGCACAAAATCGCTACTGCTCTAATACCATAATAGATTTTGCAGAGCAATCAAATTGATAAACTTTATTAACATAGGGGTTTATATACATGTGATGGTGGTGAACGGAGTACTTGAAATAACACTCACATAGTTCACAATGAATAATAAATATCACACATATTAAAACAAACCAAAAAACAAACAATAACAAATAGAAAAATAACCTATCTACATGGAAACAATGATGGAATATCCAACAATGTTTTTGGTGAAGCAGATATATATGAAGGATCTTTTTAATATTTTTTGATGTAAAGACATGTGATAAGAGTTTGTGGATGAAAATTGTGCAAATGCAGAGTAGAGAAGAGTATTAACTTAGAATAGTATGAATTGTGTTAAGTCGGTATATTGAGCTTCAATGGAACTATACCCCAACATATTGTAGATGCAATAGGTAATAGTTCAAATTTGGTTGTGTGCCACTATCTCTTCTATCTTTCTTTTCTTAGTGGGTAGTGAGTCCACTTGGATTGTGAGTCCACCTATAGTGAGCACTTTTTTAATATACTATAACTAGTTATAATATATTGTGAGCTAATCCTCACCATGGTTTTTCCCATTTTGGGTTTTCCATGTAAAAAATTGGTGTTCATGTGTTATGTGATGTTGTTGGTTGTTTTCATGCTTTCATTCATTATTGCAAATTGAATATGATATGAGTATTGGATGTTTAAATGATTAATTGGTTGAAAGGAATACTGATTCACCCCCCTCTCAATATTTAGGGTGCTCAACAATTGGTATCAAAGCTTGGTTTCTTGGAAGGAGCTTAATTGCTTGGGGAAGATATTGGAGGTTGAACACATGGTTGTTAGAAGACTATCTATTCCTTCGGATGAGATTCCTGCTATTGGATCTATAGAAGAAGATTGCATATTTGACATAAATGGAGAACTCAAAATTTCTCTTGAAGATCTAAAAATAATTGAAGGTGAAAACAAAAATTGGAATGAAAATATCAAAGAAGTAGATGAATGCATTAAAAAATTGAGAGAGTAAATCAAGAAATTCAAAGAAATGCATAAGGAAGTAAGTGAGCAATTAAAGAAATTGATGCAGGAGCATCTAGTGGTGTAAGGGCAATCTTGCATCACCCAAAAATAGTTAAATTTCAAGTTTCTCGATTTTTTAGATGTTTTTACATTTTTGGATACCCTTTTCGTCATAATGAAATTCCCAATTTACGGTTTGTATTTTTGGTCCCTAGGTTGAAAGATATTGCAGTTTTAGTTTCCCAGATTTGCACCTGAAAATCTTCCGAGTTAGATTTGAGGCACTTAGAGCTTCTGGATCAGCCCCGAAACTTGCCGAAATTGGCGTAGCCAATTTTGAGCGCGTTCTTGACTTCGAGACCTTTCCAACGGTTTGAAATGGGGTCATTAATCGGGGAAGTCCTGATCAAAAGTTATGGCCTGCCGGTTGGCGACTTTCTAGAAGATACAGCTTGCAAATGCTCTTTTGAAATTTGAACTTTCATGTTGTAAATTTTCGCCCCAAACCTCTAAACGAAATTGAATGTTGTTTTACCCAAACTCAATGAGGAGCTCTCATTTATGGCTGCTTCTAATTTTGGGTAACTTTGGGACAAGCTCGCGACATGCTAAAGGGTTATTCTAGAGTCAACTTGTATGTGTTGTAGAACTTGGGGATTTGAGATCCTCTGCATGTAAGAAGTTCCATTTTTTTAATAATAAAATTATTCTCTTGTTTGTGGGTTATTTTCTAAGTCTTAGGTCATACCTCATCAAGTGCGGTAATGTATGGGTTTTCTTGAGCGTGGACAGATCGCTTCATCGTGAGGCGCTTCACACCAAAGACCGTGGTTGTGGGTCGAGGTCAAGAAAGATGCTCTCCAAGAGGGAAGCTCGTAGGCGGAAAGTGAGGTCAGGCAGTAATTTCGGTGGAAGAGATGCACGAAAACCTCCAGACAGACATTGATGCTACAAGGAGTAAAGGAGAAGAGGGTTAAACTATGGGAGAAGGGAAAAGTGAGGATGAAGAGAGAGGAAGAAGGTCGAGTGTAGAAGAGAGAAGAAAAGAAATTGATCAAGACCAAATGCAGCTAATAAGGACCATTTTGAAGATCGGGAAAAGACCCAGAGCAGAAGTCCCCAGTTATTCTAGAAGTCTGAACCCGGAAGAGTTGATCGACTGGATCAACGAACTAGAAGAATATTTTGAGTATGAGGAAATAGAGGACCCAGATCGGGTTAAGTTTGCGAAAATGAAGTTGAAGGGCCATGCCAATATTTGGTGGAAAGAGGTCTAGTTGGAAAGAAATCGAAGAGGAAAAGACAATATCACCAGCTGGGATCGCATGGTAGAGAAACTGAAGAAGTAGTTCATACCAGTGGACTACGAGTTAGATCTGTTGAAGAAATTGCAAGGGTTGAAGCAAGGAAGCAGATTCGGTGAAAGAATATACTAAAAAGTTTCACAAGATAATCATCAGAACGGGTCACATAGAGGCCAATAAGGAGAAGGTAGCCTAATATCTTAATGGGTTACAACCAAGCATTCAGGAGTTAAGCCTAGTCATAATGACCACCATTGAGGATGTGTATCAGTTTGCTCTGAAGGTGGAAGAGAAGCTAAACAAAAGATTTGATGGCAAGCAAAAAGGACCAGGAGGTCAAAGTTGAAGGGGCAATGGAAGACCTTCAGGAAGCCGAAATGATGATGAAAAGAAAAGTGAAGATGTGGGTACCACCGGGGCCGCTGAATGACAACTTTCTACCGGTTTCTTGTGATCAAAATGGTGATCAAAGAGGTAGAGGACGCAGGAGATATGGACATGGATCCGAAGAGGTGGTTTCAGAGGAACGGTTTTCGGGGCAGGGTGAAGAAGGGCATCGAGCCTATGAATGTCCACAACACCAAGGAAGGGTAGACAAAAGGCCAGAAGGCCATGGAAGGGTTGCGCATGCAGATGAGGAAGCCCAATCTAAACATTCAGATGATGCTGAAAGGGGAGAAACCCTAGTGATTAGGAGAGCCCTAGTGATTGAGGAAAAGGAACCGCATTAGAGGAAGAATCTGCTGTAAGTGTGAAGGTGGTACCCTTAGATGTCATTATTGACCGTGGGAGCACCGATAATCTGCGTCAAAGGAGATGGTCGAATTTGAAGCTTGAGGGAAAAGACACCCACATCCGTGATTCTGATTAAGTTCCTCGCTGCGTAAAGATCACAAAGTTTGGTCAATGAGAGTTTTATAAAGTTCAAGATCGAGCTACCATGATGAGGTACTTCTCAGGATATCATCCTTACGGGATGCTCTGGCTACATGTTGCTGGGGGAGGTCAGGCGCTCGATAGGCTTAGCTTATATACATACGGCCAAACACTTATTCCTTGACAAAGGATGGGGTTCGCCACAAGTTGAAACCCCTGAAGGAGACCGAAGAAAAGGTATGCAGTAGTGCTAGAATTTGTTATGTAGATGGAAGAAAATTATTAGAAGGTATGAAGCATGAGCGTGTGTGTTATGCATTGATTCCTAGAGTGAGTAAGGAGGATAGTGAGAAGGTTCCAAAAGAAGTTTCTGGGATGTTGGATGAGTTTCAGGATATTGTTTCTGATAATGTACCTGAGGGTTTACCACTAATAAGGAAGATCAGTCATCAGATTGACTTGATTCCTGGAGCCAGTTTGCCAAATAAGGCAGCTCATAGAATGACTCCAGCAAAAAATGAGGAGTTGAACAGACAAGTTCAAGAGTTGTTGAGAAAGGGTTTCATACGGGAGAGTTTGAGCCCATGTGTAGTACTTGCAATACTAGCACCAAAGAAGGATGGGGAGTGGAGGATGTGTACAGATTCCCGAGCCATAAACAAGATAACAATCAAGTACAGATTTCCTCTGCCAAGGATGGATGACCTGATGGACTATTTGAGTGGAGCCCAGTACTTCACAAAGATTGATCCTCAAGAGTGGATATCACCTGCATCCAAGATTCCTGAGAGGAGATGAATGGAAGATCAGCCAAGACCAAAGAGGGCCTGTACAAGTGGTTAGTCATGCCTTTGGGCTAACCAATGCACCGAGCACATTCATGCGGCTCATGAACGACGTACTAAAAGAATTTCTAGGAAGTTTTGTTATTGTGTATTTAGATGATATTTTGATTTTCAGTAAGACGCTGGATGAGCATCTGATGCATATTCAAAGAGTCTTTGAGAAGTTAAAAGAAGAGAAACTGTTGATTAATCTGAAGAAGTGCATTTTGTGAAGAGGTAGTTAGTGTACTTGGGGTTTGTTGTCTCAGTAGGTCTCAAGATGGACCCAGAGAAGGTGAAGGCTATTCTAGAATGGCCTACCCTAAGAACTACTACAAAGGTGAGATCTTTCCGTGGTTTGGCTAGTTTTTATAGAAAGTTCATGAAACTTCGTGAGTATTTGTGACCCCGAACAAAACAATGAGAGGGGATAGAAAAGAATTCAAGTGAGCATTGAGCACAAAAAATTTTAAACTGCTAAAGTAGAAGATAGAGAGCAACCTCGTTTCTAGCCCTCCCGCATTTCAACAAGGTGTTTTCTGTGTGGATTGTGATGCCGCGGTTGTTACTGAGTTGTTGAGCCAAGAAGGTAAGCCCATTGCCTATTTCAAGGAAAAGTTAAATGATGCCATGGGAAATTATTCTCAGATATGATTAGGAATTTTATGCACAGTTCAAGACAAAGAAATGAGACATTATTTTGCTTCAAAGGAATTTGTTCTATATACCGATCATCGCCTTGCAAGACATAAATAGTCGTGAAAATTAAATCGAGGCATATGAAATGGGTAGAGTTTTTGCAGAGTTATACCTTTGTTTTGAAACATAGGAGTGGGAAGTCAAATAAGGTTGTAGATGCCTTAAGTAGGAGGCATACATTGATGACAAAGATGCAGATTGAAGTGGTTGGGTTCAATGAACTCAAAACCCTGTATGTAGAAGATCCTGATTTTGCAGAGGCTTGGAAAACTTGCAAGGAACCTATTACAGTGGATAGGACAAGGTGGCTGGATTTCATAATCTAAGATGGCATGTTATTTAAGGGAATTCAATTGTGTATCCCGAGGAGTTCCATGAGGGAGAACCTGATAAAGGAGAAGCATAGTGGAGGATTGGCATGACATTTTGGTTGGGATAAGACCATTGCCATTATCAGTGAGCATTATTATTGCCCTTAGTTGTCACAGGATGTAAAGAAGTTTGTACAAAGTTGTAGGGTATGTCAGATGGCTAAAGGGGTGAGCCAGAATACAGGCTTATATCAGCCCTTACCTGTACCAGAGAGGCCATGGGAGGATATAAGTATGGATTTTGTTCTTGGTTTTCCAAGGACACAACGAGGAAATGATTCAGTCTTTGTAGTGGTTGATAGGTTTTCAAAGATGACACATTTCATTCCATGTCAGAAGACCCATGATGCAGTCCACATTGCTAAATTGTTCTTCAAAGAGGTGGTGAGGCTACATGGTCTGCCAAAGAGTATTGTTTTAGATCGTGACACCAAATTTGTGGGGTACTTTTGGAGGACCTTGTGGAAGAAGCTGAAGATAGAGTTGAAGTTCGGGGCTCACACCATCCACAAACAGATGGGCGTATAGAGGTTGTTAATAGGAGTCTGGGTAACCTACTGAGATGTTTGGTAGGAGATAAACCCAAGGGATGGGACTTGATCTTACCCTAGGCATAATTTTCTTACAACAATTTTGTCAACAGAAGCACTGGTAGATCACCATTCCAGATTGTGTATGGAGGTAGCCCCATAACAGCTCTAGAATTGAGGAAGATGGACCAAGAGAAGAAAATAAGTGCTGAAGCTGAAGATTTTGCAGAACACATCAATGATATACATGAGAAGGTAAGAGAATATATTAACAAGATGAATATGCAGTATAAGGCTAAGGCAGATCAAAAGAGGAGGTATAAGGAGTTTCAAATTGGTGATGAAGTGATGGTCCACTTGAGGAAAGAAATATTTCTAGTGGGAACATATAACAAATTGAAGATGAAGAAGTTCGGTCCCTGTAAAATTTTGGAGAAGCATGATTCAGGGAATGCATATGAGGTAGAGTTGCCTGATGGACTCAACATTTTCCCTATGTTCAACATTTCAGATTTGACAGAGTATCATGAAGGTGGCGCAGAGGAAGTACCAATGATGGAACAGTGTAGGATTCTAGCACCTACTTCAGAAAAGGAGGAGATTGAAGCACCTGGATAGTCATGTGGGAAGGAGTACCAAAAACGTGCAAGAGGAAGAATATCAGTGAAATGGAGAGAAGGTCTGTGGAAGATTCATCCTCGCTATCTAAGGCAGCGGTTGACTGGTTAGTTTTTTCTCAACCATCTGAGACGTGACGGGTCATTTCTCAAATTACCCTGGGTGTCTGATGCAGGAGCATCCAGTGGTGTAAGGGCAATCTTGCATCACCCAAAAATAGTTAAATTTCAATTTTATTATTTTTTAGATGTTTTTACATTTTGGATACCCTTTTCGTCATAATGAAATTCCCAATTTACTGGCTTGTATTTTCTACCATGGGTTGAAATATATTGCGCTTTTAGTTTCCATATTTACCCTAAAATCTTTCGATATTTGAGGCACGAGCTTTCCCGGATCGCCCTCAAACTTGTCAAAATTGGCATAGCCAATTTCGAGCGCGTTCTTGACTTCGAGACCTTTCCAACGGTTTGAACGGTTCGCGAATCGGAGTCCTGGATTAAAAGTTATGGCCCCGCGAAGTTGGCGCACTTTCTAGAAGATACAGTTGCAAATGCTCTTTTGAAATTTGAACTTCATGTTGTAAATTTTCAGCGCCAAACCGCCTAAATGCAAATTGAATGTTGTTTTGGCTCCAAACTAATGAGGAGCTCTATTTATGGATGGGTTTCTAATTTTTGGGTAACTTTTTGGGGACAAGCTCGCACATTGCGAAAGGGTTATTCTGTAGCTTTCTGTAACTTGCATGTGTTGTAGAACTTGGGGATTTGAGATCCTCTGCATGTAAGAAGCTCCATTTTCTGAATAATAAAATTTATTCTCTTGTTTGTGAGTTATTTTCTAAGTCTCGGGTTGCGCCCTCATCATAAATTAAATGAGACAATTAATGGTCTAAAGGTACAAGTTCAAGAAAGTAAAAGAGTTGAATAATATTTGAATGCAATGGTAAAAAACAAATATGAAGAATGCACAAAGCTTGAACAAGAAGTTGTGAACTTGAGATTAGATCTTGAAAAAGTAAGGAGTCATGAAGAAAAATTCAAGATGAGTTCTACAAAGATTGATGAAATGATTGCAAATAAGAAAGGATCCAAAGATAAAAAAAGGTTTATGATTTGAAAAGGGTGAAAGTTGAAAAGCAAATCAAAAACCAAATGTTGAAAAGGAGATCAATGAATAAAAGAAGACTGAAAACAAGAAGAACAATGGAAAGTAGATCTGAAATCAAAGGAATGAAGCTAGAAGACCACTAATTAGAAAACCAAATGCACAAAGGTCCCCATCTTTTAATGTATTCTATTATTCTTGCAATAGATTTGGACATAAGTCTATGGAGTGTAGAAGTAGAATGAATCAGAATGTTCAATATTTTTCTGGTCAGTGTTTTGCATGCAAAAGATTTGGTCAAAGAGCTAGTGAATACAAAAGTCAAATGATGAATACTTATAACAATGGTAGAATGGTTCAATATTTCAAAGGCTATTTTTATACATGCAATGGATTTGGGCACAAAGCTAATCAATGCAAATATAGATTGAATGGAAGTAAGATTGGTCAAAAGAATGTCATATGCTACATTGCAATAGGCTTGGACACATTTCTAAGTTTTGTAGAAGCAAAAATATGAAGAACAATTTGGTGAAGAAGAATAATCCAGTACAAAAGATTGATCCAACATAGAAAAAGAAGGGGAGATGGATAGTATTTGGAAAAAGAAGGAATAGACTGAGGTTAAGGATGAATCTATACCAACATCAGGTGTAGATGTTTCCTCCAAAAACTAAGTTGAGAGCTTTGGATCAAGGGAGATTTAATGGAAATCACTCATCCCTTGTCAAAGAAATGGTGTTGATGCTTCAACATGAGTATATGTGGTATAGATCAATGTATTTCAACTAATGAAGAAGATCTCGCTAGAAAATATTGAAATGTGGAAGACTGTAGAGCTTTTTAAGTTGACTATGCAAATAGTTAGCATTTTTACCAACTTTTTGGTTTGTGTATTCAATGCGAAATTAGGTTCAAAAAAAGGTTTATAAGTGATTAAACTTAACCAAACTTCATTTTCCATCAATTTTTCAAGAAAATAAGAGCTAAAGAGGAATAGAGCTTTGCAATTGAAGTGATTGAGTCTTGGTGCATGCAAACCCTAGTCAAAAAAGCGAAGTGAAAAGTATTTATAATCTCGGTTGCCCTAGTTTATCAGAAATTACTTTGAAAGTTGTTTAGAATCTTGTGCAATGGCTACACCAAGGGTTGTGGATGTGTCTGAGTGACCTCAACCTAAATTCAAGAAACATCCTAACAAATTCATGGAAGTCAACCTAGATAGTACATTCTTGAGGGTTCCTTATGGAGTTCTGCACATAGAGGACAAAAGGATATATATTCACAAAAAGTTAGAAGGGTATGATCATTTGAAGCTTGGTGATGTGTGGGTAAATGAGCTCATTGGTGAGGACTTTGCATTGAATTTGGGGTATCAAAATTTTGTTGCAAAGAGACTCTATGTGTGGAAAGGGTTTCCCAACTTTGGCCATGACAATGCTTGGGTAAGGATTGCTTTGAGCCACATCCATGACAAGTTTGTATGGATGGATATGCTTGGATAAATTTCAAAGGAGGTGATTAGAGAAGTTACAAGGTTATGTTCAGTTAGACCCGTTCTAGTACTCAAGTTAGTGAAGAATGAAGTTGTGATGGAACTTACTAGTGCCACATATGAGAAAAGGTCAATGACAATGAAGAACATTAGAAACCCTGTTGTAAAGTATTGAGCTATGATGATTGGGTATAAGGTTTACTTCTTAAACAAGGAAAACTCTGTTTCAACCACCACCATCAATACTTCCTATGAAATGATGGATAAGGGAGATGATTATGGACTATGTGAACTTCTGAGACAACATCTAATGGAGAACCTACATAAAATAAAGGATTCTAGGTATCCATTTAAATTTAGAACTTTGATTATATGTTTATTATTTTATTTCTTGAGATAACCCCTGGTACCAAGAGTGTGGTGTGGTTAAAAGAAGACCTATTACACACAAAATCATAGACTTCTTAAGAGGTCTAGGAGATGGTAAGGCACTGAAAGATGCCCTTGTGGAATTTTTTGCAGTATTTCAAAAAATGATGCAAGAGAGGGAGAGAATTCCCCAAAAGATGGTTGAGAAGTATAAGAAAGATATCATCTTATTGGTTTGTAAATATGAATGCATTATACAAGCAGTAGAGCCAAGAACAGTGTGGATACCAAAAATGGGATATGAGATCATAGAGGATGATATTGTAACGTCCATAGATTATATGTTAAGAAAACCTAAGGACACCTCTGAAGAGAGGTATGAGACTTATGAAGAGAAATCAATCAAGGTCCATTTGAACCAAAGACAATCTCAAATAAAGAAAATAGTGGAGAAAGCAACTAAAACATTTGCAAAAGCAATGGGCCTCATGCCGAAACAAGTTGAGGTAGCTAAGGATAATTCTAGTGCTCCAAGAAGCTCATCAAGTGTGAGATCTGGTAGAGTAGCTACCACTCCTTTGGCTACTTAGAAGTCCTCTGAGATTGTGCCTTCATCCAGTAGAACAAAGAGGAAGGAAACAAGTACTCCTAAAAAATAAATTAGTCCTCAAGTGGAGGAAAATCCCTCTCTGATAAAGAAACAAAAGAGGCCTGAGAAGAAAACTGGCCTGTTGAAAAGGAGAGTTAAAGTCAAGGAAACCAAAGAGTAGTATTTGGGTGTCAATGTTGAAGATGAAGAGGAGGAAGAAGAAGAAGGACCACAGCTAGTCTAGAAGAGAAAAGGTGAAGTTGGTACAAAGAAGAAGTTTGATATCATTGACATAGATAGTGAAGCTGAGGTGGAAAACTAAAAAATAAGGCTTTAGAATGGAGGTAAGAGAGAAGAAAGCAGAAGAAAGGAAGAAAAAGACACGAGAAGAGAAGAAGCAGAAGAAGAAGAAAAATCTAGTAAGAGACCATAGTCCTATGAAATTAGATGCACTTTTTAATGGCATTGTTTAGCATGATATGTTAGCAGAAATTGTTAACATTGTATAATGAGGTTGAATAGGTGGACAAGGCCACCATAGTTGGAGCTATTATTAAATATATTATTGTTCTTGAAGTTAATATGTGGAACATAGAGAAAAAAATACCTATGAAACTATGGAATGTTTAGATAGAGAGGCATGAAGCTATAAACAAAGAGGCCAAATTGAATGCCTATGCATTGGAGAAGATAAGTGATCCTTTATCCGATAAAAATAAATCCATATTGGCTAAACTGTACACTAAATAATTGAGAACAAATCAAAGGGTTACGACCCTTATGAGCCGAGATCAAAATGATCTTGAAAGGCTCTAGAAGGAAATTGTAGATAAGGTTATGGACCTAGCACAAAGGCTAGTGATGACCCTAGAGAAAAAGGAAGAAATGCATGTGGAGATGTCTTCTCTAGAAGTTAACATAGAAGAAGATACACAAAACATTGGTGCTCAACATGAGCATATAACTAAAGAAGGAAATGTCTAGGATAATGTTCTTCTAGATGTGGAAGAAACTGGAGAAGAGAATGTTGATGTTAAGAATAATGTTGAGAAGGATGCAACTACCAAAGAAGATGTTGGAAAGGAGGGTATTTCCAAGGACCATCAAACACCAATATCTAAAAAACCTAGCAAGAATATTCAAGTTCAATTGGAGACAATTATCTGTCCCGATAACATAGAATAGGTCATCAATGAATACATAGGGAAAGAAAATCAACAGAAGAATGAAGATGCTTTTGGAGATGAGGAAAAGAAAGAAGTAGAGATACCAGCTAATACTAGTGATAAGAGAAGGAGGAGTTAAAAGAAAAGGTTGTAGAGGAAAGCACAAAGACTACTGGTGAATCTTCCAGCTCCTTTGGAGATTCTTTGAAAAAATTGCTAAGTATGCAACTTAAGTTCCAACTTGTTGTGTCTACGCAATTGCTACAACTGCCCATGCAATAGGGAAGTGCGGACATAGAAAATATTTCACTGCTCCGAAAGCTTCAACTAGAAGATGTCTTCCATGAATTTTCCTGAAAGGAGATTATTGAAACACATCAGAAGAGTGGAGAGATGATTGAAGTAGTGAAGACGTTATAGGAAGCCATACCCAGAACAACCATTAACAACTCATTATCTGGTATGGAAAATCTAAAGTTTTTGATTTATTCTTTCAAAGAATAGGCCTCTTTATTGAAAGAAAAACTTGAGAAAGAAATTGACAAGATGAATGAGAAGAGACTGATGGAAATTACGGAGAAGTGTGCCCATGCATACAATAAGTTTCAAGATAGTCTCAAAGGTGTGTAGGCTTTTGTGTCTAAGGCCAAAACCTTATTTCAATTTTGTATGAGGTGGCCCAAAGCCACAAAGAGCATTAAAGATGAAATGGACTCAATTGAGTCATATATAGAAAAATATTCTATTGCATATGATCTGGCACAAGACGTAGATGGAAGAACAAGGTCTGTGGTAGAAGACTTACATGAGAAATACTTCCAACTGCAAGGTCAAAAAGAGAATCATTTTGCAGTTTGGGAACATCATGTTTTTGGTGAACTCATAGTTCACATCTATTTCGAGTTCCCTTGAAAGTGTTGATAAAGCTACAAAGATTAATTCGGTACCCTGCACTCCAGAAGAAGGGGAAGAATTCCTAATGGAATTGGAGACATGGTGTAGGATGCTTTGCATAGCCAAGAAAAATTGGGAGGATGGAAAACAAGAATGGAAAGTTCATCTTGCAAAGCTCCAAGAGTCAACTTCCTCCAATTGAAAGTATTTATTTTTCTTTATATATATTAGTTTCTTGTTTCAAATTCTTATGTACATATACGAATGGTATAAGTTGGATATTCAGTTCAATTTTTTGTTGGATAGCACTCCTAGGGGGAGTCATTTAAATTTTCAATTTGTATACATGTATATATTTTTCAGGAGGAGATTCAGTATGTCAAGAAGACTATTGTATGCACCCTTTTCCCTTGATTTTGAAGGGGGAGAATGTTTTCAAAGATAATTTTGGCATGTTGCCATCAATGAAGAAGGGGGAGATTTTTGGAAGAATAAGGAGATGTCATTGATGAACTTGTTGGAAACATGAGCATCTTGGATGAGCACAAAGTGAACAGTTATGCATTGCAATGTTGTCATTGATGTCAACATTGTATTATGGTACAAAGAGTATAGTGCAGATCAGTTTGGGTGTCTTGAGCAGGATTGAGGATGATTATGTAAGTCAAAGACAATAGTTGTGTAAATTCTCCATCAATTTAGGTGTTCTTGTGTACATGGGATCTAGTAGTTGGGTCCACATTGGTCCGCCAATGAAGATCTTTCTTTGCACTTTTAATGTAATTTTTTTGGTTGATAGAAGATCTTAATTACATAGTTTCATCTTGTTTTGGTTTCTTGTGTGGAAGTTATGAGTAACAGAAGTTTGGACTGGTAGTTACAGGCATTTTCCAGTTTAGTACATGTGTTTTGATGAATCCGCACTTCTCCGCAGATTGGATTTTGGGTTTGCAGTTGTGTGGATATGTTGACGGGTGTTAGTTGATTATGTATTCTAGTTGGCATAATGTTTGGAGGTCCACGTGTCTAGATATAGTTGTACAATTGGAAAATTTTAATATTAGGTAATTACTAGTGCCAACCTAATGAGCTTTATGTGTTGCAAAGGTTGAATATGTTTTGATCTATTAGGTGTGTGCTATTTTAGGCTCATTTTGACCTATTTCAAATTGTTATAAGGTTTGAATCTTGGTACAAAGCATGTGTGGAAAGATCTTGAGCCGACAAGCTACATTTTTCTTATTACATCCAATTAGGCCGACCTAATTGATGTTTTTGGTGAAGAAAATATATATGAATGATCTTTCACATCTTCCACACTCCTTCTAAAGATCCACACTTAGCTTCAATGATTTACCTTGCTTATATACCATTCAATACCTTGAAAACATTCTCCAAGGTCGGCTATTCACCTCAAACATGGAATTACAAGATAGGTCAGCACCAAACACTTCTATAGTGGAAAGAAGTGAAGGATGCCCACATCATGGGTTAACTAGGACCCAAATCTACACCAACATGCTTTTCAAAGCTTCCACAAATCTACAATTAGCGCTAACATGCTAGGTCAGCCAAACCTATATTAATGCCCTTAACAATTAAGTTCGTGCTTAATCAATTCTGAAGAAAACTTTGCATACCACATAATAAAACTCCACAATATCCATACAACATCCCAAAATATTCTAGCATCATAAAAAAAAATTGCAACTCTGCCACAACCACCTAAAACTAGAAACACCGTCATTTTGTGCAACTAGACACACTGGCACAAACATCCAACTCACTAACCAAATTCATGGAACACCTCAACACCTGAGACCTCAAGGGAAAGTAGATATGGACATTATAAGCATGTCCCCAAATCTGCAAGACAAGAAACCTCAATATGGAGAAATACAAAGCAATCTCATTTCTCCCAGACAACCTTCTTCATAGACACACACTGGTGAACACAACTTTTACTACCATGGGATCCAAAACCTACAACTCTAGATATAACACCTCTGAACACCTTTGATCAACATATCCAAACCACACAAGAATAACTTCAACCATGAATAAATGTAGAGCACAAAACTGAACATCACTTTGTCACATTGTAATCTCTTTTATTCAAAATTTCTCAAAATCACTTGGAGACCAAGTGAACTTACTACAACTACAATTCTTATTCATCAAGACACAAATGAAAAACATTGATGAAATCACCATTACACCTTCTTATCAAATTGTAACAAGCACTTGACAACAATCTCCCCAACTATGACAACA